>PVJL010005976.1:0-45055 GCA_004026885.1 Lyroderma lyra | reverse complement strand
GGTCTGACCAGCTGACGTGCGGCAGTCACAGGAACCACGGCCTGGGAGCAAGGGCGGCGTGCAGGCCTGTGGTGACAAGCAGCCCGGGGACGGGGTCAGCTCAGGACGGCCGATGGGAAAGTGGTGCACAGACCGGAGCCTGGGGTTTCCACGTGTCACCGCAGGAAGCGCCCGAGACCTTTGAAAGTCTGCCCTGTCCTCCCAAACTACCACATGGGAGAGCGGTGTCCCCCCCAGAACGCCCCAGTGTGGCCCACAGACTCGATCTAATTCTCCTGAACTTGACTCCTGAGGGTAAGGCACATTGGGCTTAGAGTCTTGCCCCTGTTTCCATTAGAAATATACTCTGTCATTAGAACTGTGTAAACCCAGAATGCTCCTTTTAAGAAAATTCCTTTTTACACAAACAAAAATTAATTATCCCGGTATCTATGAGCAGAATCAATCGACTGTGGAAATGTCTGGGTTTGACTGCTGGTCTTCACGTATTTCTGAGCGTTATTTCTCTAAAATCTACTGAAAACCTGAAAAAAAAAAGTATCAGGTCTTTTAAAACAAGTCATAAATGATGCTTTAAGATCCTATCTGAGCAAATCAAGAAAATGGAGCTACAGTATGGAAGAACTCTGGATGGGAGCTACTTTTAATCATCGTAATAAAAGAAACCTGGCAAAAGCCCATTGGCTTATATTGATTTTGAAAAACATTTTCTATAGTAAAGTGTTCTAAATACAAATTACTTTCCTTGGTCAATATTTATTGTTTTACTTGCCTTGGAAGAACATGAGTCAAAGTCATTGTGATACACTTGTTTTGCAAGATTAGCTCATCGATGCATAAAATGGAAAAGACTGTGTGTGTGTGTGTGTGTGTGTGTGTATGCATGTGTGCATGGCATGTGTGTGTGCGTGTGTGCATGCATGGTGGGGGTGTGTGTGCATGCATGCATGGTGGGGGGGTGCAAGTGTGTGTGCATGATGTGTGTGTGTGTGCATGCGTGCATGGTACGTGCGTGCGTGGTGGTGTGTGTGTGCATGCATGGTGGGGGTGTTTGTGTGGGTGTACAGGGTGTGTGTGTGTGTGTGTGTGTGTGTGTTTGTGTGCTTGTGTGCATATGGTGGGGGGGAGCGTGTGGTGGGGATGTAGGGAGGATTCTCCGTTTATTGTCTGTGAGAAATCATTACTTCACTTGACCCGTCCCTAGATTAACTGTGCTCAGATCCCGGTGACTGGACACCTGTGAACACACGGTGTGTGACTTGGTCACAGACCTGGCTGCTGATTTGTCATTTTACAGTGGGATAACCGCCAGCCCGCAATGGTGGGAAGATGCCCCCATCGTCGATGAATGCAACCTTCTGAAGTTAACTTTCCGCAAGTAAAAACCACACAAATGCTATTTTTTGAAATCCATGCACAATTTCATACCCTGCAGGTGGCAAAAATGTTAACTTTTTCTTTGGAGATTACAACTGTGGGGGACGGCTTGATCAGAAGTACTTTTAAAATAGTTACAAGCAGCTGAAAAGAAATCGCGGCTCACGTGCACGTGTGCACGCTCTCAGAGTGGGCATCACAGAACACGTGACCGAAACCGGGCACTCTTCCAGGGACACGGGGTCCTCTTACAAAAAGAAGGGGAAAGGAGGGGCCCAGCCTCGTCTCCGAAGCGCCGTGGCTGCACTGCAGAGACGAGGAGGAGATCTGAGGACTGCGTGGGGCCCTGCTGTGTGGGCGCCACCGTGAGCGGCCTCGGGAATGTTCTCAAAGGCATGGCCCAGCGTTCTCCCAGGGCTGAGATCCACCCATGGCGCCCCCAGCACGTTTCTATTGAATGTCCCCCTCGATCAGGGACGGTATGAGCCCGTTTAGCAGCTGACACAGGGCCCGCCCACCCGTGTGCGTCCAGCTCCCCAGCCACCAGCCCCGTGAGGCTGAGTGTGTGGCGGGGACCGGGTCTGCGGGGAGATGCGCCCTGGCTTCCAAGATGTGGGTGCAGGGAAGCATGGACCGTCGCATTCGTTGTTTGTGCGCTGCTCACCCGTTGACGTGATGAGAGTTTGGAGACGGCGGTGGGTACGCAGTGAAGAAGTTGCCCTTGGCCAAGCAGGGGCCTGGCCTCTGCACGCGGATTCTGGGAAATAATCACTGTGACACTGAGAGGACTGTCTTTGTTTCGGGTGGCGCTGGCCGTGCTGCAAAGACCCACCCTGCGATTCAAGGACTGAACTTCGGGTCCAGTGGTATCAGCTGGTGGAGATTGCGTCCAGCCACGTGGGTGATGAACCCATCAATCAAGACTATGTAACGAAGCCCCAATAAAAACTCTGGGCGATGAACCTGGGTGAGCTTGTGGGTTGGCAGTACTTGTGCACACTGTCTCGGGTCAGTGACCAGCAGGTAAGGTGTCTTACTCCGTGGGGGAGGGCAGTGCAGGCGCGGCTCCCTGCACCGCCTCCCCTGGCTGGTTTTCATCTGTCCTTTTCCGGGAATCGACCTCAACCATGAGCAGAGAGACTCGCTCTGAGCACCCTTCGAGCACATGCTCAAACGTCAGGTGGTCCCGCCAACCCCAGAACTCGCGTTGTCGTCAGAAGCACTTGGGCGAACTGCAGGCAGTGGGGTAAATAAAACCGACTAGTAACGCTGACTTTACGTGTCGCATTTACATTTCTAACGTGGCTACCGGAGTGCGGCTCCCTTTGCAGGTCGTACTGCATTTCTGCCCACAGCACCGGTACGCTCAGGGCGTCTGTGCTCACGTGGGAATGAAGTCCGAGAAGACACGTATATCGGTACATAAACTCTATAATGCACACTCCTCTTCAGAAAGCACAACAGCATCAGATTCTTTCTCATCTGAGATGACTGGAATTTGATTCTGGCTGGATAAGCATCAGGGAAGATCCACTTGGTTACGGTCTGAACCGTCCTGCTCACTAAAATACAGCCAACGAAGCTGCAAACAGAAGCTTCTGGTTCGGCAGGAAAAGGAAAGCTCAGTGACTCCAAAGCTGTGTCACTGTTCACAGCCCACAAGTGCAACTAGCCCTACAGATCCACTTACAGGAATTATATGAGCATGGCTGAATAATGCACCTAGATATTATTTATGCAGTTTTTATTTGCAAAAACTAATCAAATAAAGGTACTGAACTGAACTTTATTGAGAAATCACCCACCACAAAAATCCAAAAACACTGTGTTAGAAAACAGGCTCATTCTCATTTCATGACTAAGCCCTACCACTTCAACGAAGACGCCAACGCGTGCGTGCCTTTACGGCGGTGCTCGGACACCTCACCCAGACCAGACGGTTGGGGCTGCCGGCTCAGGTCGTTTCCCACGCCCGGGTCCCATGTTTGGAAGAGTGTCTTTGTGAAAACACAGATGGCTAACCCAGGCCGGGGGTGGACCCGGCGTGGCTGTCATATCCCGTGACGGGCACACCATGGTCAGCTGGATTTGGAGCTGCCAGCACATGAGTGTCGCTGCCCAGCGCGCCCCGAACGTAATCCGTCCGTGCAGTTAGTGGGGTTTTCCCCTTATATGGAGACGTCCGACTCATCCGGGAATAATCATTTCAGGCTTCAGAGGTCACCTCAGCATGGGGGCCCCCATCGTGCCCCCCAATGCAAGCTGTGTTCTGGATACTCCCTCCGCGGTCCCTGTGGTCTCCAGTCCCATGGGTCTGTCCCTCTGCATCCCCCCTGCAAAGTCCTTTACTCGCGTTCTTCCAAACGTTATTGATCAAAACCCCTAAATGACGTTATATTCCCGAGCTCCTTCACTTCCTCCCTGCACGCTGTGGTCTTCCCCCTCACAAACCACTCACAATGCGGTGCGTAGGTGACAACAGTCCTTTGTCAAGGTGTATTTACAGGTGACACGCCTAGTATTTCCAGGTGAAATGGATGATGGCTGTGACGTTTTACAACATTGCAGAGAAGTAAAGCGTGTGCGTGTGAGAGAGATTAAATAAGAACTAAAAAACTGTCAGCCAGGTGGTGGGTGCATGGCTGTTTGCTCTATTGTTGCTATTTTTGTAGATGCTTGGAAATCTCTGTAATGATGGTTTCTAAACAAGGACCCATCCCAAATACTCACTGAACACTGAGCAGGTCATGTGTCCCCCTCTCGGGACCCTCCCTTGTCCCTGTGTTCAAGAAGCTCACGACCACAGGGAGAAAAGTCAAGGCCAGGGTGTTTTTGTCGTTAGGGGTCAGCACTGGAGAGGCAGATGACTGACACGGCCATGGCTCCTCCCTCCCTGCCCATGTCCTGAAGAGCCTCCCACAGGGAGAGACACAGGAGGTGACCACTCCCGGACCCACTGTGGCCAGCAGGACAGCAGCAGACACCGTACACGCAGGAGACTCAAGAGGCCTGTGCCCTGCAGCCCGATCTCCGGCCCTGAGTCTAATAAAAGGGGACAGCCCACTGGCCCAGCCACACCTGCTGAGGTCCCAGACACGCCAGCCGGGCTGAGCGGACCCCGGCCAGGAATGCCCGGGCCACACGAGGAATCGGTGACGGGTGCTGAAGGCACTGGGTTTGGTGTGGTTTGTTACAGAAAAGTAAGCAGCACGACAGTGAACGCACGTGCTCCCGTGTGGAGGGGCCTGGGGTTCATGCGCAAAGGCGACGTCTGCGGCACAGAAGGTGGGGGGAAGGCGGTCATTCCCAGAGAAGGAACGTGCTCCCCCAGGAGAGCTCGCTTTGCGTCTGGCCGACAAGCCAGCGCCGCCCCATCCCTGCGTTTCTGTCCTCTGCACGCCGCCCCGTCCCGGCGGTTCCGTCCCGGCGGTTCCGTCCCCGCGTTTCCGTCCCGGCGGTTCCGTCCCGGCGTTTCCGTCCCGGCGGTTCCGTCCCGGCGTTTCCGTCCCGGCGTTTCCGTCCCGGCGTTTCCGTCCCGGCGGTTCCGTCCCGGCGGTTCCGTCCCCGTGTTTCTGTTCTGGCGTTTCCGTCCCGGCGGTTCCGTCCCCGTGTTTCTGTCCCCGCGGTTCCGTCCCGGCGGTTCTGTCCCGGTGTTGCCACCCCCTGGGCCCGCTGCGGCGTCTTGTCTGAGACCCCCGCGTCAGGCGGTGGGTAGTTGGAGGGGAGGAGACGCTAATCGCCATCTCGGGTCGGGTGTCGGTATAACAGTATTCTTGGACACGACACCAAAACTCGACCAGCGGTGATTTCGTAGAGGTTAGCTGCGACATGCAACCGAAATCACATCACTGTCACCCTCGAGTGCGCCCCCTCACTCGTCCTGCGGCGTGGTCACGCCGTGTGGTCTGGGAAACGTTGGTCCCTGAGTGATGCACAGCTTCCCGGAGTCGGATCTGTTCTCTGCCACCCAAAGGGAATCAGGTCTGCTGGCCTGACCACTGTCCCCCTCCGTAAGGTCTGCAGGGCCAGCTGGCAGCCTCGCCAAAACTCCAGTTTTCGCCCAGCAATTCGGACGTCGCTGTGGGCAGCAAATGCCGCCTGGCTTCCTTGACGTAACATTTATTTTTAAGAAACTGCCAGACGCCCAGGTCTGACCACGGTCTGTCAGTCACCCTTTCAGATAAAAATCGTGTCACAGTGGCCAGTTCAGTTTGCAGCTCAGACTGTCCCACGGGGCCCCCTTGCGAGGTCACCGTCATGCTTTGTTCAGATCGCGGCCGAGCTCCCTGCTCCTCCCCCGGGGTCTTTTTGGGAGTATTCTAAGTTTACTATTTAGCAAAGGTAAGAATTCGTATCGCAGCATCACGGAGATTCTCGGGGACGTTTGGAACTACGTGTGGGTGGCAGGAAGCCGTGGGTGAGCACGAGGGTCCCTGCTGCCTCTCGGCCTGCAGTGTCGGGGTGTCCTCGCTGCTCAAACGGTGAGCAAGGCGGCCCGTACCCTGAAAACAGGCTTGTTGAGCCTGTGGAGGCCGTGAGGGTCCCCGGGAGCCCACGCCCAGCACCGCCCGGGTAGACCAGGCCCCTCAGACGGCAGGCGGACGCACGCAGCACAGGACGAGCAGCTAAGCGCCCTCTCTGGTCCTGAGAGCTACAGCTCGCAGTGCTGCCCCAGGGAACGAGACGGCCGCCTGTGCCCGGAGCGTCCACGTGATGGGTGCGCACACGCTGGCCTCGTGAGTCGTCGCCGTGCGCGGGGTATCCTGAGCTGGGGTTGGGGGCGCCCGTCCCACAGACGCCGGCCTTTGTCCCCGAGCGCTAAACATGACAATGGAAATTCTACGAGGACGTGCCCAGCCTGTGGGACCCGACACGGGAACGACGCCTGCAGAGCACAGGCGGCCACAGCCTGGGACCGTGTGCCGCACACAGGCCCCCGCGGGGCCCCCGGCCGAGGGCGTGGCTGTCGGGCTGGCCCCGCCTTTAGGTTTGCAGGCACCCACTCCCCTGGCCGTCACAGAGCGCCCCACGGGGACCTCGTCACCCCCCGGGTGGCAGCGGGTGAACCCAGACAGCCACGCAGTTCCCGGCCCCTTCGCGCTCCCCCAAAAGCAGAGCAGTAGGAACCCCCATCCGCCGCCCGAGTCTGGCCTCCGCGTACGTGATCTGACCGCACCACTCACCGTCCAGCCTGTGTGTCACCGCTCTGAGCACGTGCAGACAGGTCAGACCGGACCTCAGGCTTTGGCCGTCGGCTATTTTCGCGGTGCACCCACCACATTAGAAAGTCAGTGACGTTTTCAGAGTCACCAAACAAAAGCCACCAGTACACGGGGGACGGAAGTGCTGCCGTGGCGACCACAGGCGGGACCGGCGGGAAGGCCGTCGTGCCCACGGGCTGCCTTCCCGCCGTCTCCCCCTGCAGCGCCACCAGCACAGGCACGACCAGCACCCAGCGTGGACACGTACCCACTGCAGGCACGCCGCTCCCTTCATGGCCTCCGTGAAAGCAACCGCAAACCTGCGAAGATGAACACAGAGGGAGACGATGGGGCGGAATCCAGTGAGCGTGGCGGCACCACAGCGCCTCACACCGGACGAGGTGAGCGGCTCGCTAACGGCGGCCACCCCTCGGCCCCCACCGGAAGCGTCAGAGCCCCCCGGGGTCCTCGTCCGCTGCCCCGGGTCAGAGGAGCGAGCGTGAAGCCAAGCGCCAGACGCAGGAGGGAGCAGGGCCCGCGGCGAGTCCGCTCGGGGGGTCCGGGCCGCCGGCTACCCGGCCCTCATGGCTTCGCCAGAGGGGACAGTGCTCGTGCCACTAGGCTTACCGAGGGACGCGGTGACGGACGCCGACGTCTCCAAGCACCGAGCAGTGGCCGTTCCCAGAGGCGGGGCCCGTTCCCATGGGGCGAACCAGGAACACCTCAAGGTGCTCGAGAAACCGGCGAGGGCACAGCGAAAGGACACGGGAGTCGTGGGGGACGCAGGAAGTCATGTGAGGCAAACCCTGAGGGGGCACCACTGAGGCTTAACTTGGTGTAATACTCAGTTTTTCTAATTCCCTTTTCCACAAATTTCCACAAGCTTCCACGACTCCGTATTTCATTTTGGTATTTCTAATACAATGACCAAATACTTATAATAACACTTACAAGCCAAAAACCTGATTTTAAAGTAAGATTAAATATTATACTATGTAGGAAAAAAGTTAAAAATACAAAGAAGGTTGTAGAATACACCTTACAGGGAAAGTATAACTATTTACAAGTATTTGATTTAAATTGAAACACTCATTAGAAAGCTAGGCAGGTTCGAAACTCTTTTTTATAGAAGTGTGCCGTGTCGTGCCGGACAAGAAATCTATGATTCATGCAACTTTCCTGCCTGCTAACCTCAATCAATACCCTGCAAATAAAAATCAATATGTGTTTTGATAACAATGCAATGAATAATGCTAATAATTCTACAAGATGAATTCATTCAATACCGTCCCTGCCATGCAAAATTGTTTTTCTTCTACAAGACGCCGCGTTACAAAGTGCGCGGATCTAAAGGCACTGACAATAAGTTTTAAAAGTATAAGAACAACATTAGGAAAACCTATGATGAGAGATCACCCTTCAAGGTGAGCCCGACTGTGTTAATACTGCTGTTTGTTGTCACACACATGTGCACACAGATGGTGCATATACCCGTGCACACACAGTACAAACGTGTACACAGACATGCAGTGTGCACACCTGCACACACATGCACACATACATGTGCACACATACATGTGCACACACAGTACAAACACGTGTACAGAGATGAGCAGTGTGCACACCTGCACACACATGTACACAGACACGTGCACAGATATGTGTACACAGTGCGCACCTGCACATACATGCACAGACACATGCACGTGCACACAGACAGTGCACACGTGTGCACACAGTGCACAGACACATGCACACAGTGCACACATGTGCACACAGTGCACAGACACATGCACACAGACAGTGCACACATGTGCACACAGTGCACAGACACATGCACAAAGATGGAGGACACACATGTGTACACACAGTGTGAACACCTGCACACAGATGGTGCACTCTTTTAAAAAGGTTGTACTGCCACACTGGTGTCCAGGGCACCACTCCCCTCCCGAGGGCTAGAGACATATAGAGACATGTCGGATATGACAGCACATGGCAGGGCTGGTGACATGTAGTGTTCAGGCTCAGGGATGTGGGGACAGCTCCCCACAATGAATAACCACCCTGTCCCAAATGCCCACAGTGGCTCCTCTCACAAACTGTGTTCCCATAATCAAGAAAACATGGAGACAAGAGCCCCACAAAATATCTGGGGCCCCAGCTGTCTCATGTACAATTCCAACGGCCAAGCATGTGCATCCAACAGTAACTGGAGCCGGAGGATTACTCAGCTGCAGTGACTTGCTTACAAGGACTTTGGGCAAAATAAAAGTGCCACATGGAAGGAGAAACGGAGTGACCCGGGTGCTGGCTGTACCTGGCTTCCTCGAGGACTTGGCCCATCACTCGCTTTTTTTCTCCCTGGTTCACATCTTCATTCAAGTCAGTTCCCCCGAAGATGACTCCAAAAGGAATCCCGTGGCCTGCGGGATGAGGACCGTTAGCAAAGCAGGGTGCAGCCTTGGGGACAGTTCCCCCAGCCCGCCTGATGCCGAGGTGGGAGAAACCGGAGCTCCCGTGACACAGGGACCGAGCGGCAGGCGAGGTATCACGACAGTACACGTGACACAGGGTTAATCCTGTGAGACGCCAGCCACCGTCGTCAGGACTGTGTGGAGTCAGTTCGCTTTATGTTTCAGCTGTGAATGGTGGTGGTAGCCACCAGCTGTCAGAGCCACACACACCCGTCCCACCGAATGGGCTTCCCTGAGTGTCAGCCCTGCACAGGAGTCCTAGGAGGGAGACGACCGCGTCCCTTCCCGTGTGGACCCGGGTGTCTTGCCGGACCCCGGGGGCACGTGTGGCTCGCACGGTGTGCAGCGCGGCCCCGTGGCGGTGGGGACGGGGCTACCTCGCAGAAGCCGGCCGGCCCGGTACAGGTGGAGTGCCAGCGCCGCCTCCGCAGCCTCGGCCCGGATGAGCTGTGCAACTTGGGATGGGCTGTCGCAGTCAGAGGCATCTTTCAGGACACACACGTGACCTGCGGCTTCCAGATGGTCCCTTTATCCAGACACAGAGACAGGAGAGGACGGTGAGAACATTAACACGCCGCAGGCAGCGGCCGTGATTACGATTTTGAATCAAAAGACGATCGACGTCCATCGGAAAGATAAGGCTACTTGGCGGGGCCATCACCTAGGACACAGGACAAGGCTCAGGGCCGGGGCCACCCGCCCAGCAGGCTCAGACATGGGGACTGCGGCCGGGACCGGCCTGGGAGGACGGCTAATTCAGGAAGTGCTGGCAGCTCGCTCCCTGTGGCCTCGGCTCCGCCTGTCTCTGGTCCCTGAGTTAGGGGTGAGCCCAGACCCCCGGGGTGCTCCTGCCCGCCCTGCCAATCAGAGCACCTCCCCCCGCCCGCCCCCACCCTCAGACGCACGTTCTGGGGCTCGGGCTGCACTTTCAGCGGCTCGGACTCGCCCTTTCTGGCTGGGCCTGAAGTCGGGTGCGTGTGGGGTCGGGGTGCGGGCAGGGAGCACCCAGCAGGAACGGCACGTGAACCGGGAACTCACGGAGCTCCGGGCTGCGAGGGGAGACTGCGGCCCGCTCTCCTGGGCTGCGCGGTTCCGTACCTGAGGCTGGAGAGCCCTGCCGCGCTGCAGGCAGGCACTGCCGTGGGCGCCTGCACGAAACCCGCCTGCCCCGCAGGCTCTGCGCGCGGCCCGGCCGGCGCCTCCGACCCCACACGCATCCTCCCCCGGACGCACGCAGTCCCTGTGGCCGTAGGCACGTTGCCTCTCGTGCTGCATTGCTAGAACCTTCTTCAGATGACGGTGCTGAGCATGGAGCCGACGTGCTGACCACTCTTTGTGGCCCAAGGGCCGTGTCCCCAGGCGGGCGGCCGCCGGGAGGGCCATGCCCGCTGCAGATGCTGTCCCAGATGTTGGCCGAAGGAACCCTGAGCTGGCTTTCGACCACTGGTCCTTCGGGGAAACAGGAAAGAGCCTTTTCCTGTGACCCTCAGGGACGTCCATTCGCCCTCGGATCCTCTGAAGAAAAGCAGCCTCCTGCGGGCGCCATTTCTCCAGGTGCTGGCGGTGAGGACAGGAGACACGTAGGCGCCAGGAGCTCGGCCTCCCCGCCGCCCTGGCCTCCGGCCGCTGCTGGGCTCCTGTTGGCTCCCGTTACCTAAAGTGTTCCCATGCAAATACAAGCACGTGTGCCCGGTGTCCCAGCGGGGACCCTGCCCTGCACAAAGTCCAGCGTGCTGGGCCGTGGATTGAATTTGAATCCCAGGGGCGGAGGCCTCTCTGCATTTCCGGCGCCCTTGGCTGCTCTGCTCCCAGAACTGCAGGACCCAGGAACCCAGGGGGCACCTGACAGTTTCGGAATGGTGGAGAGTAAATACCTCTAGTTCTGGGGGTGCAGGTCCCTGTCCTGCTCAGCGCAAGCCCTGGGTGGGGGGTGACTCCACCCTGTCCCACGGACTCCACCCCTGTCCCACCAGCTCCACCCCTCTGTCCCACCGGCTCCGCCCTGTCCCACGGGCTCCGCCCCTCTGTCCCACCGGCTCCGCCCCTCTGTCCCACCGGCTCCACCCTGTCCCACGGCTCTGCCCCTCTGTCCCACCGGCTCCGCCCCTCTGTCCCACCGGCTCCGCCCTGTCCCACCGGCTGCGTGCCTCCCCAGTGGTCTGCCCGCCTGCATTTAGGAGACTGTGTCAAGGTTCCTGAGGACACGTCCTCTTTTAGTCTCAGGAGGGTCCGCCGTCACCTGTCACTAAGGCAGCGGTGGGGACAGGGCGTCCGTGTCGCGGCCGCACGCGCCTGGCCGATGAGGCCGCTGCCCCGTCTGTAGCTCCCAGCTGCATCCCACCCACCGACCCTGCCGGGAGCCAACCTGAACCCTGTGCCCGCCTCCCGGGGGCGCCGGTGAGCGCTGCCAGGGGCTTCTGGAAGGTGCTCAGCGCGGGGCAGGAGCGGTGGTTGGGGCGCCGTGGTCCCCCCGCTGCCCCCCACCCTGACAGCCAGACCCCCCGTTGCTCACTTTAATGATGGGGACGTGGACCCACGGCGGGAAGTACACTGAGAAATTTCACGAAGCGAGTCGGTTCGTTCCAAAAGGAAAAGCTGCTCAGAAGGTTCCGGCGCTCAGCAGCCCCCTCCCTGGCCCGGGGTCACCCCGACACCGGAGCGGAGAGGCGTGAGCAGGTGAACGGCCCCCGGCCGCCGCGGGCCGCTGAGTGCTTGGACGGCAGGCGGCCGGCGGGGGCGCAGGAGCGGGCGGGGGCACGGACGGCGCAGACCCCGGGCCACGGGGGTCCCGGCTCGCGCTCCCGGCTGCGCAGGTGTCACCCCGCGGGCCGGCCTCCGGGGGCGCCCTGCCCGAACGCACATGCGCACAAGCGCCGGCCGACCCCGCGGTGCGCGTCCCGCGGCGGGTCCCTGGGGTTTCATCCCGTGGCGTCCCCGCTGCGGGGGGCGGGGGCGTCGGGAAGGCCCCGCCCCCGTGTCGTCGCCGTGGCCGCACCCCCAGACCCCGGGCGCTCGCAGGGAGCCGCGTGCGGGAGGACACGGGCTCGGAGCTCAGCGCCGCGAGCGCGCCTGCCGCCCGGCCCCGCGCGGCTTCCCGCGTGGGGTCTCCCCGCAGCCCGGGCGCACCGCGCCGCGCCGGCCCGTCCGTTGGGGCCCCGCGCCCCGGCCCCGCCCCGGCCCCGCCGCACCTACCGGACGCGCCGCGCCGTGACCGCGTTGCCCGTGTGCGGCCGCAGCACCGCCAGGAACAGGAGCCGCATGCCGCCGCCGGGCCGGGGCGGGACAGACCGGGGCCAGGTGCGCCCCGCCCGCCGCTGCCGAGGCCGCGCCCGCGCTCGCAGGTTCCGGCGCCGGGGCGGGCGCGCGTGGCCGGCAGGGCGCGTGCCGGCGCCGGCGGGGCCGGGGCGCGGGGGCCGGGCTGCTCGGGCTCCTCCGTGGCAACCCGCGTGCAGCCCCAGGGGCCCGGGGGGGGGGGTCGGTCCGCTCCCAGGACACCACGCGGGGCTGCACTCCCATGGGGACAAGCGTCTGCTGCGATTTCGGGTTCCCTCCTCGGAGACCGGGGTGGGGGCCACAAGTAACAGCCCCCCCCCCCCCCCACCCACACACACACACACGGACCCGGGGTCCTTGCGGGCTGCTCCCCTGGGGGCCGGGGTGGCCGGGCTCCGCCCCCACGGGGACCAGCACGGGGGTTGCTGGTGCTTCTCCGCAAAGGAGCGATCTGGCCCTACAAGCCGCCATTCCCCGCGCTGAGGGGCGCTGGGCAGCCGCTGCCCGTCCACACGTGCTGAAAGATAAACTGGGGCACACGGGGGTCCCCGCCGCCTCTGGGACCGCCCCGCCCGTGGGGACCCCATCCCGCCGTCTGCCTGCCTGGCGGGGGGCTCCTGGGGGGGGAGCGGCGCCCCGCAGATGCTTGTGGAATGGAAATCACTGCACTCGGGCGCGCGTTCCTACGAGGCTGCGTGCCTGGGCCTCAGCGCCGTGGGGTCTGCGGGGCCGCCATTCGCCGTCACCCCGTTTCCTGGACCACACCTGCTCCTTGAGAGACGCCACCGGCCTCGGGGCCGTTACTTCCTCCGTTCTGGCTGCGGCTTACCAGTTTGTAACGCCGGAAAAACTGCAGGCGGTATCGGGGTGGCTAGTTCATTCTGACGGTCTTTGATTCTCCCAAATAGGTCACCCGAAGGGCACACAGACGGATGGGGGACGCAGAAATAAGCACGGGGCACGGGGCGGGCGCCAGAAAAGGCTGCAGGCAGCTGCTTCCAGTCTAAGGGTCTTGCAAGCACAGAAAGCAAGATGCCTTCTCCTGGCCCGCTGTGCTCAGACCTCTCTTCTCCAGGCCGGGAAAGGAGACCCGATCGCCTCCCGGCATAGCGACCGTTCTCCCTAGGAGCGCGGGCACGTGGTGCAGAAGTGGCTCCTGGTCCAAATCCCCCTCCACACGTTGCCCGCTTTTCCCCCTTATTTTGCTTTCATGGCGTCAATAAGGGAGGCACTCGCCTCCTTAGCTTCTACGTTTCCACCCTTGCCCCCATGCTTCCGCCCCGCAGAGCGCGCTGTCTCCTCGTAAAACGAGGTCCACGCAGAGCCGCGGAGACGCCCTCTTCCTGGCTTGCACTGCCAGCCCCGGAAAGGGACCGAATACAAAAAAACCCCCCAACGCTCTGGGTCTGAACGTGACTGGTTCCTTCTAGAGATGCTCAGAGACCACAAGGACGTTCTGCAGAATGAGGCGACACCCTCGGCTTCAGACGGGACATGGGCCTTGCACGCCCACTGCTGCGTGACTTAATGATTGTGGTAGGCACACGTCTAACCTGGCCCTGGAGACTTCCTGCCTCCTGTTTGGTGCCTTGTCGTTCAGTGACACGGCCAACCAGGCCACACTGTGAAGGGGACTTGCAGATGGAACAGTAAATCCCCAAATGAGTTACCCTTAAGACGGTGGTGAGGCAGGGTGCGTCTCACCCAGTAACGGTCCCTCTGAAGTCCCTGGGCATTTCCTGGTACCAGAGTGAAAGCGTGACAGGGATCTGATGTCAGGGCAATTCCTTATGCTGGCTTTGGTGATGGAGGGGGTGTGGGGGCTACGTGGCAGGGGTTGCTGGCAGGATCTAAGGGTTGAGAGCAGCTCCCAGCTGACAGCCAGTAGGGAATGGGCACCTCAAACCCCCTCCTCAAAGAATTAGACTCCCCGCAACCACAGGAGCTGGAAAGATGAGACCCCAGTGCGCCCACCCCTCTATTTCAGCTCTGTGAGCCCCTGAGCTGAAAAACAGGTGGGCCACTCAGGCTTCCAACCCACAGAACCGGGCGCTGATACATGGGTGTGTGTGTGTCACCAGAGTTGTGACCATTTGTTACACAGGAAAATACAAGTGTGTCACGAATACCTAGAATACTTCGCCTGAGCGTTCCGCTGCCACAGCATCGTTTGAATGGTTACCTAGTATTCTAGTGCATGCAGGCGGGCTGTGTTTGATCAGTGCCTTCTCACCCTTCAGCTTTGCGGGTTCCAATCTCTGCTATTTTTAAGCAACATTGTAATGAACATTTTATAGCTAAGTCTCAGCCCACGTTCTTAGATTCCTGGACGTGCCCTGCACAGGGTGTAGGCGAGTGTGGTTTTGATACAGATGACTCAGTGCCCTTCAGAAGAGTTGCACCAGTCCTAAGCACACTCATTTCCCAAGACCTTGTCAACACTGGGTATTTTTTAGTTTGAGTCACAAAATATGGCTCCTCCTTTTGCACTTTTAAATTATTGGTGTAATTTGAATTTTTTTCCCCCGAAGGGCTTTTTTTTTTTCTTTTTACTTTGTGCATGCAGGTATGCATGTGCATGTATGGCTTGTATGAGTTTGGACTTTCTCAGTTGCAAGTGACAGCAAGTGACGTTTGCCTAATCAAAAAGAGAATTTAGGGGCTCACAATTGAAATGTCCAGGGGAGAAAGCTACTTTAAGCCATGATGAGACCCAAGGCCTAGAAAATGTCATTTTGCAGCCAAGTCTTTCTCCTTTCACCTCTGCTAGGTTAATTCTTGGGTTTCACAACATGCCCCGTGGCAACTCCTGGCTTCTATCTTTATAATTACAGAGCCAACAGAAACAAGAATGTTTTGTCCTGGGCACTCCAGGACAAGTCATGGGATTAGCTGATTAGACTAATTTGGATCATGTGTCCACCTTGGAGCCAATCACTGCAGTGCAATAGAAGGATGGCTCGCTGCGGATTGGATAGGCTGATGTCAAGGGAGGACTCCTAGCCTAGGAAACCACAGGGGGCGCTGAATAACCAAAAATCCAGGAGCTGTCACCAAGGAATAGTAGACCCGAGGGACAGGCATCCTCCACAGCACCAGGATGTTCACTTTGACAGCTACACCTACTGGATGTGTATCCAATACATTTCCTAAGGTTTCTAGGAACTCCTTTATAAAAGGAGAACACTGACTTTGTTGTATGTGGTTCAAATATCTGTTTACTGTTAACCAAAATTAGTATTTTTGATACAAATTAATTTTTAAGTCTTTAGGTAGTCTTATCAATTCACTTTTCCTTTATGGCTTTAGCATTAGGCTTAGAAGAACATTCCATTCCTAAGATGTCAGATTTGCTAATATTTGCTCTTAATGCTTTCATACGTATTTATCCACGACAGTATTTTATCCAGCTGGAATGTATGTTGGGAGGAAACGTGAAGCCTACTTCTCCCACGTTTAGTCACTTACTCCAACAATTTAATTGCACAATCTATTGTTTTCCCCACAATTTATCTGCTGAAATATTTTGTGTATGGCTTTCTGGTCCTTTGTAGTCATCTGCATTGATCTCCCCTGTGAGGCCTGATCTAGACAACAAATACACTCACATCTACCGGTTATCAGTTTACGACTGCTGTACAGATTGAGATTCTTGTAAGGAATTATGAAAGTGGAAGTTTGAACAGGTGCCTAGGTGCGGTCCCACAAGTGTCACCACGTGCACTTCTTCTTTCTGTTGGCGAAGGCCCAGCGTGCAGGTGCCCCGTGGGTTTTCTAAAACGCAGGCGGGAAAGAACCCAAGCAGCAGAGCTTGCCACTCACAAGGGTCCAATACAGTGAGAGTGAGAACAACGTCAACTCCAAACCCATCCTCCTGGCCACACGCTCTCACATCCTCTGTGGAACCACAGCACGAGGCATCCTGGGAGCTGGCCTACCTCCCACGCAGGCGGGTTCGCATGGCTTCGCTTCAGGGTCCAGAATGTGAGACTCGGGCCCTGGCCTTTGTTGGCGGTTCTTAGTTCTTACAACTTCTGCTTCTGCCCAGGTTACCTGCAGCAGGAGAGAATTGGGACTCCCCGCCTGGCCTGTGGCCTGTGCCACAGAGATGAGCTGGGACCCAGCAAGGCAGAAGCGCAGGCACTGGTGTTGCGCTGTCCCGACATGGGAGGTGCTCACAGGTCAGCTGTGGGCTGGATGAGTGAGGGACATCCAGGTGGCGCAGAGTCTGCGATGGCTGCTTGCAGAGCGGGGTTCTGAGGGAGCTGGAGCTGTGAGTGCGCAGACGCAACGTGAACCGGGAAGGAGAAGTGTCATGGGAAAGTCGGAGAACTCTGACAGCCCCGGAACTGGCCCCAGGCTCCGGCGGCCTCCAGCTCTCTGAGCTCTGTGCGAAGGTGCAGGGACCTGGCGTGACAGAGCAGGACAGCCCTGCCTCGGAGAGCAAACGCCATGTTGTCCACACCACACGTGTCCTGGCAAGGGCCTCTTTCCCAGAGGCCCCCGACGAAACTACGCTTTGTAAGGCACGTTGGACACCTGCTGCGTGACTCAGGTCATTTATTTATCTGATTACGTTAGGTGCACGGAGGAGACCCATCCGGTCACTTCCAGGACAAGTATACCCTGACACCACGTCTCTCACGTAACACTCCCTGGGCTCAGTACAGGGCCACAGCGTCATGGAGTACGGGGCCTGGTGGAGAACGCTCAGAGCAGACGGTGCCCGTAGCCTTAGGTGGCCCTCCCCCGTTCTACCTGTGACTCCCTCACTTTCTGATGGAGTCACAATGGGGGGCTTTGGCTGCAGGTACCAGAAAAGCCAGCCAGTGGCTTAAACACGGTAAGGTCTACGCTCTTCCATCATCTCAGAACAACCATCAGAGTCCTGTCCTATCCGCCGGGGGAGGCGTGGGAGGAGTTCTGGGCTAGCAATGAGATACCAGCCTTTTCTCTGCGGTCCGGTGCCTACTGGGCATGTGCGAACCTGCACGGGCGTCCGGAGGGGGCGGCTTTCTCCATTCACGACATCAGGATTCAAATATACCCTGTAGGCATCGTGGGAATGTCAAAAAGAAAAAAATTAGGTGAACATGAGATGTTCTCTCAGCCCCATTTACAATTCAGCAAGCATTCCCTCATTTCATTCCACCCACACGCACTTATCATGGCAGCTCCCGTGCTAGGTTGCAGGGATGTGGCGGGGGACAAACCTCAGCCCTCCCAGCTTTGAAGCAAGGTTTCACAAGTGAGTAATTACAAATGACCACGGCTGCTGTGTAAAAGAGTGCGCAGTGCTCCAGTGACACCGAAGAGGAGGGTTTCATCTACCTGAGGATCAGGGGAGTGATACCGTCCTGCTCACGGAAGACGAGCAGCAGCAGGCCAGGCTGGGGACTGTCCAGTCCTGGCTCCGCTTAAGCCCTCGTGAAATATTTACTGCCTGCCGAGTGCCACGCCCCAGGCGTTCGTCCAGATGTGCGACATTGAGGAAAACAAAACGTTAATGCTTGCCACTTGGAGCCTTTTTGGAAGGACTGCGTACCCAGGTGCGGCCCGGGGGCCCACTTCCCACGTAAGGGCTCCATCCTCGTCTCAGCCCGAGTGCTGGGGGCCGGTTCCGGCGGGCACCTGCCCTCCGCCGCGTGCCAGGCACTGCTGTCGGCACCGGGGGGCCTGATGAGGAAGGAGAGATGGAACCCTGCCACCGAGGGGCTCATACCTGTGGGGAGACGAAGGAATAAACACACAGACCGACAGACACTCCGGAGAAACGAGCCCAGGGCACCGGGTGGGGGCGGGGGCGGGGCCGGCTTCCGCCGCGCTGGTCAAGAAACGCTGCGAAGGACTCAGCCCTCCAGGAGAGAGCTGGCGGGAAAGGGGGAGCCGGCCACGTGACACGGAGACCCGTGGGTCCCAGCGGGGAGGACTCAGAGGGGTTCACGGCGGCGCGGGACCGGGAGGGCAGGCGGGGCCCCACGGCCGCGGTGAGCAGCCCGTGACCTCCCTCCGCGTGCCCGGCGCCAAGCGCGCTTTAAAGCCCGCGTCCACAGGGACGCTTCCGCCCCGCTGCCCCAGCGACGCCGGAAGTGGGCCGACGCCCAGGCGGACTTCCGGGGCGGTGCCGGAAGTTCCCGGCGGGCTGCGCGGCGGCGTGCCCGCCCAATGGGGACGCTCGCGGGGCGGGCCGAGGCGGCCGGGGCGGGTGGGGGCCTCGCGAGAAGGGCGGCGGCGGGCCCGGCAGAGCGGCGGAGCCGGCCCGGCGGGCGCATGGAGGACGCGGACGGACGCGCGGAGGAGCGGGCGCCGCTGCTGGGCGCGCGGCGGGCGGCGTTCGCGGGCCGGCGCGCGGCGTGCGCCGCGGTGCTGCTGACGGAGCTGCTGGAGCGCGCCGCCTTCTACGGCGTCACCGCCAACCTGGTGCTGTTCCTCAACGGCTCGCCGTTCGACTGGGAGGGCGCGCAGGCCAGCCAGGCGCTGCTGCTCTTCATGGGCCTGACCTACCTGGTGTCGCCGTTCGGCGGCTGGCTGGCCGACGCGCGGCTCGGCCGGGCGCGCGCCATCCTGCTCAGCCTGGCGCTCTACCTGCTGGGCATGCTGGCCTTCCCGCTGCTGGCCGCGCCCGCCACGCGCGCCGCGCTCTGCGGGGCCCTGCGCCCCGAGCGCATCCGCAACTGCTCGGCGCCGCTCTGCCCCGACGCGCCCGCCCGCTACTGCGCGCCCGCCGCGCTGAGTGCGCTCGCGATCGTGGGCCTAGGGGTGGGCGCGGTCAAGGCCAACATCACGCCCTTCGGCGCCGACCAGGTGAGCGCGCGCAAGGCGGGGGGCCGGGCCCGGGGACGACGTCCAAGGCTGAGGACAGGTTGGGGTAGGCCCTGGGGTGGGGTCCCTAGGGGGCGGGGCATAGGGATGGATGGCGGTGGGCTGGGGGCGCTGCAAATAGAAGAACCCGCATTCTACAGAGGGGCGCCGTGAGGGGACACCTGGAGAATATCAGAAGCGCTTCCCAGACAAGGCGTCCGCAAGTGCAAAGGCCCTGGGGCCCCTGGGACAGAGGAAGCCCTTGTTGCTGCTGTGGCTACAGTAGCAGCCATGTTGCAACACGTAAATGTATCAAATCAACACTTGGTCGCCTTAAACTTACACGAGCTCATACGTCAGATACATTATTTTGTTAAAAAGTGGGAAGTGAGGTAGAAGGCAGAGGCTCGGTCCCGTGAGGCTTGGTAAGGCGTGTGTGGTCTGTTCTGAACTCAGCGGGCGCCTGTATGGATTTTCAGCGGAGGAGTAATTCGACCTGGTCCACGATTAGATTGCACGTAAAAGGTTTGGCCTCTGTAGCCCCGGGGCTTGGCAGCTCTGGCCCGCCAGCCAAGTCTGGGCTACTTCCTGGTTTTGGAACTAAGAACGCGAATGGGCCTTGGGTTTTAAAGCGGTAGCGGGTAAAATGAGTGTTTTGTGACAATGACCTGAAATTCAAATTTCAGTCTCCATAAGCAAAACTTCATTGGAAGACAGCCCTGCCCGTTCCTGTTTACGTATTGGCTACGCTAATGGCTGCTGTCAAAGTACGGAAGCAGCACTGAGTAGTCGTGGGAGCGACCGAGTTCCTCCTCAAAGCTAGGATGGTGGCGGACGCCTGGTGGAGAGGCAATAGGTTGTGTGGGAAGCGGGGTACCAGGTAGGGTTGATCACGCTAGCCCAGGGCGGGAGGTCCGGCCTGGAGTGGACCTGGTGGGAAGCAGGTGTGTTTAGGGTGAGTTCAGGTGGTGGAGTGGGCGAAGCGCTGGTGGGTCACACCTGAGCCAGAGGGCAGCTAATGCCCTGGTTTTGAGCTCAGCGGCCAGGTGATTGCTGTTGATAACCGGCTGAGGGCTGTCTCTGCGCCAGGCCGTGCTGAGCAGGCACTTAATTAGCCCACCTGACGCCCTGGGCGTGCCTGTGCCCGTGTTACAGACGAGGCCATGGAGGCTTGGGAGGGTAGGTCACGTGCTCAGAGCTGCACCTCCGCATAGGACGGGGCTTGGCCTGCACACCCATGCAGCCCTCTTGTGGCGTGATGACCCCTCGTGAAGCCGTGAGAAATCCTAGCTGCCTCGTCTGTCGCATTCTTAGCTTCGTTCCCTGCATCGTAGAATGCGCTTTGCACACTTGAACCTCACGTGGACCTCCTATCGCACGTCCTCCAGCGCAGGACACGAGCACGCAGGAGAGCTGGTGTCCTGTCAGTCGTGAGTGGCCGGGGGTTTGTCCCAGGTCCTGCTGCTTAATCTGCGCTTTAGCCGTCGCACCGAGGTGGGCTGGACGGTGTGTGTCCTGTGACAGTTAGCGGAGCTGGGGTGCTATCAGCTCCCGGCCAACAGCAAAGGCTGAGCGTGGGGAGCACCGCCGTCCGCCGTGTTTAAAGGCCAGGCCGCAGGCCTGCAGTGGGGCGTGAGTGCACGTCTGTAGCCCGTGCTGTGCTGAGTGCTCCACCTGCACGGTCCTTCTAAGCCCCCAGCTGTGTATTGTGTGTACGGTGACTGTTCCTGCTACATGACACCCTGGCCAGGAGGGGTGGGCCCCCAGCACCACACAGCAGGGCGCAGGGAGGTGGGTTTGGCCCCAGGCAGCTTCAGTAACAGCTAGCGCTCTCCAGTGGGTGACAGATGGGACATTCATGTCATTCCTCCAGACGGTCCTTAGCGTGCATGACAGCACGTGCACCCTTTTGATGCGTAAATGTGGACCTTAAAAACAAGTGTGTTCTCTTGTGCACGGTGACTGGCCGCATCTTGTCAAATGTGACACTGTCTGGAACAACAGGGGACGATTCAGTGGTTGTAGAAAGGCGTGGCCTCCGGGGGCGGTGTGTGCTCCGTGGCTGGAGCCCGGACTTTGTAGGGCCCTTTGCTTTTGGACTGGACAGCGGGGTAATTAATTGGATTACCAGTCACAAGGTCCCCACAGTTGTGCTGATGCTACGTTTCCCAGGTGTGGTGATGGCACTGTGGTCCCGTAGAAGAATGGCCTTGTTCTGAGGGGCTGAAATCGTCATGCTGCAACTTATTTTTAAATAGTTCAGCCTAAAGGAGGTTTCACACATTTGTATAAAAGAGAACTGAGGACGTGAGCGAGTGCCCTGGAAGCGTCTGTCTTACTGTTCTCAGCTTTGCTACAGTGTAAAATGTTCCTCAGTAAAATGTTAGGGAGATGCCCACCACCTGGTGCACCGACAAGGCAGACGCCGTGCCTCCCCCCAGCAGGACGGCGCTCAGCCACGAGCAGGAGCGGAGCCCCTCGCTGCAGGGTGGAGGAGCCGTGGCCCAGGCACGGCGGCCACGTGGACCCGGGGCCGGGAGGGGTGCGAGTGAGCAGGGGGTGTCCCTGCGGTGTGAGGACCAGGCTGTGCAAGGGGATGCTGGTGAGGGTTCCGGGACGCCGCGCGTCGACGCGAAACCCCTCAGTCGTACCTCTCAAAGGGCTTCAGCACGCGAGTGCTGTGTCTTTGAAACCGCGCAGGAGGAGGGAGTCAGGCCCCTCGCGTGGTGCCGGGCCGTGGGCCGGGCAGGAAGCCTGGTGCGCTCGCGCTCCGCAGGCCCCGTCGCTGCGGCCCTTCCCGTGGGGAGGGGAGCTTGCCGCCAGGGCTGTCGGGCTCGCGTCCTCGTCCCCAGCGCGGGGCCCCTGGGCGGCACGCCGGATGGAGGGGCCGGGCCGGACGGAGGCCGGGGCGTCCGGTGGGAGTCCTGCCCGTGGCTCCACCGGCACTTTGCCGCTTTCAGAGGTCACAGCCGTACTTCACGGAGCGGGCGAGGGCCTGAACGGAGAAACCTCACTTTACCGGGAACGACGGCGAGTGGGACGTGTCCCTCCAGAGGAAAAGAGACCGCACTCGCGTGCACGGGAAGGAGCTTCTCCAGACAGGCGGCTGCTGGGCGCCCCCGTGACTCGGGGCCTCTCCCTTGGCTTCTCTGAGTCGGGGCAGAGCGGTCACGTGCAGCTTGTTTCCCGGGGCGGGGCAGGGTGGTGACTGCTGTGACTAATGTGAAGTGACGGCTGTGGGCCGGCGGCCGGGGCTTGGAGCCACGGGACTCGCGGCTCCCAGGAGCCAGCTGTCCCCTTTGCTGCCAGATGGTGACTGGGGCCCTGGGAACGGGCTGGGGCATTTCAGTAAGCGCCCTGGCCGGCTCTCACGGTGTGAGTTTGAGTGGAATCTTAAAGTCAGGATTTTGCCAGACTAATTGAATGTTAATTGTTTCTGTGCCTTGCACAGCGCCGCGGGGACAGTGGGAAATGCCCGCGTGTCTCAGCACACAGACGTTAGGTCTGCGTCCATTCTAGACTTGGGGTGCCTGACCCCCCGTCCCTTTCAAGCTCCCCACCCAATGACTTGTCTTTGTATCTTCAGTTACGTTTTCTCGGTGACTGTTTCTTTGCTCAGTTTTTCCTTCCTCTGGCCAGTCTGCAGGATAGCATGACCGTTTGAGTCCAGCTTACAAATGCTTAGCTGCACGGTGTCCCCATGCAGCACTGTCTGCCACACAAGCCATTTTGTTTAGTGGTCACACCGGCGTTTGGTGTAGGACCTGTGCTCACGGCTCGGGTGGCTGGGAGGCACGGCAGGCTCCTGCTGGAACGTGCGGTTTATCTGAAGGCACCACAGCCTCACGTCAAGCCTGCGAGCACCGTGAGAAACAGACTAAAGTGTCACGTCGAGAGGCTTTTTTGAGGATCGTGACTGGTTGTTTGGGGCCCCACTGGAAACCTCATTTGTCGCTGAGGGCTTTGCTCCATGGACCAGAATGCAGACCTGCTCTCGGAGCCGGTACTGACCGCCTGTCCCCTCTCTGGCGTCAGGCCTGGACGGCACACACGGCCGTTGTCGTGAGAGACTGGTGCCCGCCTTCAGCTCCGCAGCTGGGCTGGAGATTTGGGGAAATGAAACTGGTGGGGAGTGACTGGCTGGTGTGAGCCCAAGTGGGGGGAAGTTGTGAGCGCCCCACCCATGGGTGACACCCAGGCGACGGGCCCCCTGGGAGTGGGTTGCCTGCCAGAGAGCGTACCCCCGACACGGCTATTCCCACGGTGCTGTGTTTGTCCAGGTGCGGGAGTGGGGAGCACGGCCACCGTGTCAGTGTCCCCGGCCCAAGGGGCACCTTCCCGACCTCCAGGCAGGCGCGTGGGGGTCAGGCTGGAGCTGTGTGGCCGGGACGGTCCTTAAAGTGCAGATGCCTGGGCCCAGCCCCGTGTGACGAGTGCGGCCCTAGCACTCTGCCGGTGTCACGGGCATCCCAGGCGCTCAGCCGGCGTCCACGGACACACGAGAACCCCTCCAGGTTGCTGGGTGTAAGGGTGACGGAGACACTCCTGGACGCGCAGGGTGTGTCCTCGTGGTCAGGGCACCCAGAATCCACCTGTAGACGTGATTGTGCCGTGTTTCTTAGCGGCTGCGATGACAACAGTGATCGAAATGGGTAAAAATGATTTTTAATGTACAAAACCACCATGTTTCCATCCTTGAAGGTTACGAGACCATTTTCCGTCTTCCCCTCCGTCACTTCAGGTTAAAGACCGCGGTCCGGAGGCCACGAGAAGGTTCTTTAACTGGTTTTACTGGAGCATTAACCTGGGCGCCATCGTCTCGCTGGGCGGCATCGCCTACGTCCAGCAGAACCTGAGCTTCGTGGCCGGCTACGCCGTCCCCACCGTCTGCATCGGCCTTGCCTTCCTCCTCTTCCTCGGCGGCCAGAGCTGCTTCGTCACCAAGCCCCCCGACGGCAGTGCCTTCACCGACGTGTTCAGGATCCTGGCGTACTCGTGCCGTCCCCAGAGGCGAGCCGGGGAGCACGGGCATAGTGGGTGAGTGTGGCGCCCTGTCCCAGGGTCGCGCGGACAGGGCCCATCGGCCACCCGCTGCCGCCTGCCGTGTGCTGCCTGCGGGCGCTGCGCGGAGCGGTCCCAGTGCTGCGTGTCGCTAACCTTCCGTCAGCACGGGACGCGGGGGCGGTGGTGTCACCTCCCCCGACAGACACGGCGGCCGGCTCGTCAGGCTCATCCTTCCGCGCTGAGCAGACGGCGGCTCCAGCGGGTTAGCCGTGTGGAGTGACGGACAGCGGGGACAGCGGGGGCCGCGTGCTCTCCGCACGTCTCCTCTCCCGTCCTGTTTCGAAGGCCTCGATGCCCCTCTGCGCACCTGGGGTGCCTCCCTCTGCTCTGCGGGCGGGAGGGGTCGGCCCGGGCCGTCACCCGGCGGCCACGCTGACAGAGGACGCGGGAGCGGGTTGGGGACGCAGGCGGGGCAGCTCCCGGTGCTGTTTGCTGGGACTTCCGGTGTGAACGCCAGAAGTCCCCCGAGCTGGGGTTTCAGCTGAAAGTCCCAGGCCCTGGGGAAGTCCCACCGAGCCGGGCAGGGTGGGCCAGCCGGCCGCCCCGAGGCAGGGTGACGAGGCCGACTCAGAACTTAGAGGGAAGCCCGGAATGTGTGCGGGTTATTTTTGGAGGCGCAATTTGCATGCAGTAAAGTGCATCCTTTTGTCTGTACAGTTCTGGGCAGTGTGACAGATTGATTCTTTTGTGTCACCACAGTGCCTTCAGGACCTGGAGTGTGTCCATCACCCAGGACGTCCCAGGACGTCGACCCCTTAGGGCGTGTCCCTCAGGCTGGCCCCCACCCCTGTGGCTTGTCTGCACGTGTCTGATGTTGTCCTTGGGGCCGTAACAAACGTGCTGTCCCTTCCCCGGGGTGCATGTGCGTCTGCACGAAGCAGCCTGTGGCCCAGGCCCTCGGCCCTGGCTGTGTCGGGTTCCTCCTGCTGTCCCAGGGCGGAGCTGCCACAGGTGTCCTCGCAGGCCTGCGGGACCTGGGGACTGAATGTCAGTGTGGCGCTCCGACCCCTCCCTCAGGACCACAGACACTGGGGCCCAGGAGAGAGTTTAGAAGGGAAACGCCCCGCCTGGCAGTGCGCTAGGGCTCTGCCCGGGCCTGTCCTTGGGCCCCAGCAGGGTCCCCGTCCCAGGGTCCATCCTGCAGACCAGCGGTGCCCAGCCTTTTGGCCTCCCTGGGCCACAGTGGAAGAACTGTTTGAATCCACTCACAGTAAAGGTAGCTGACGAGCTGGTTGCAGAAACCGCCTAACGTTTTGAGGTTCGTGTCGGGCTGCCGGTGGGACTTGCCCGCTGAGACCGCTTGCCCGCCAGCAGCCTGCGTCCCCTGAGAGGAACGCCCTGCAGTCCCCTTGTGTGTCTGCGTGCGGCTCCTGGCAGACATTTCTGCAGGGGGCCGCCCTGGCTCCGGGGATGTTTTTGGGGTGCTGACGCACAGGGGTCACAGTGCGCAGGATTTGGACTTCCTCTCACTCAGGAAGGCTCGTTTTTGGAAGCCGTCTTTGGGAGAGAACTTGATGGTCTGGAGACTTCTCAGACTGTTCTCTCCTTATGCACAGGGTCCGGGTTCTGTGACCTTGGGCAGGTAATGACCTTGCAGAGCCTGCACCTCCTTTGGGCAGAGGAGGGGCTCAGCGCATAGGAAGCTGTGGGGCCTGGGGAGCAGGCGCGTGCACAAGGCCTGGGCCCGCGAGAGCGCTGTTAGTGGTAATGACGGCATGGGACACTCTTCTCCAGAAGGTCGTCCCGGAGGCTGAGGGAGATGGCATCGCCCCGTGTGGCCCGCTGATGGCCCTCCATCATCTGCCCCGCCCCCGTTTCTTTCTGGGCTAGGCCATCTGTTTTGATGACAGATCCATGTAGTCCCTCGGACCAGGGCCAGAGGTTCTGAACCTCTTCTGGGATGCACGCCTCTCTGAGCTGAGAACCTGAGAGGTGACTGATGGGCCTCCCCCCGGAGGATGCACACGCGTGTGCGTGTACCTCTGCAGACAGTTCGGGGAGCCAGGCCTCGTGAGGCAGACCACATCGACATCCGGGGTTCTTGTCTGTGTTCCACGTCATTTGTGACCGTGGCTCCATGTCAGACCCTAGTATGTTGCAAAAATAAGACACTAACAACGTACGTGAGCTAGGTAGAATTTAGAAGCATGCTGACTGAGCAGTTTTTCAAACATTTTAATGCTCTAAAGCAAAAGTCGTGTAGCCAGTAGCTTGTGAACGATTCTGTGTGAGAAAAATGGATGTTCCTGGACATTTAATGTATTTCAAAAGTGCACGTGTGTTATGTTAGGGTATGACGTAGTAGATCAGCAATAGCATTCATGTGATCTGTGTAAGAACTTTAAATTTCCTTTTTGGTCAAAAAGTTTTGGAACAGCTATGAATGTTCTCAGAAAGCATGAATACTGCCTTTGGGACGTAGAGCTTCACGTTCCCCTGAGATGAAGCTGTGTGACCGTGGGGACACATCCTTTTTATTTGTTGAGTGTCCCCAGCACCCGGTCAGGGTGGGGCGGAGCATTTGTAGAAGCTCAGTAAACGTTGTTGAATTGAATTTAGTTTTTCTGTACAAGATTTGGTTGAAATGTGAAAGTTCTCAGTTTTCTGGTTTTCTCTGCTCTGGAAGTTCAGATTAAAAATGTGAACATTGTAAGACAAAAGTAGTTTGAAATAGTGGTCACTCAGCTAAATAGGACAGCAGTTGACAGAGCAGACACGTACCGTGTACGTCTGAGTCCCGGAGCCAGAAGCCGTCTTACTGGTGACGAGTTCTCTGCTGGCATCTCCGGCCTGAGACAACAGCGTCAAAACCACGTGCTTTCTGCTGTGCCCCTGTGCCCCTGAGGACCGCAGAGCACACCTGTCCGTCAGAGAGTGCGGAGCTCCTGCAGATCTCGGAGCTACCCACTGCCCAGATCATTGTACAAGTGAGGGCACGGGCCCAGAGTGAGGGAGGACGGGAGGTGGGGCCGGAAGGCCTGAGGGCTGACCCATCAGCAGGCCTGGGTGTGTGTGTCGGGGGTGGGCAGAGGGGCCCGTGTCCCTGCAGGGTCTAGGCCTCAGCTCTACGGCCAGCACAGCCTGGGTTCCAGTCCTGCCCAGCCAGGCTGTGCCACCCCGGCCCATTCCTTTCCCTGTCTGCGTAGTGTCCCATACAGCAGTGTGACAAAGCCGGGTGTGATGAGCCACGGTGTGAGTGACCGCACTGTCCCCCTTGTAGCCTCATCCAGGTGACAGTAGCCACAGTCGCACTTGGCCCAGAAAGCCCTCCTGTCCGCTGTGCCGGTACGTGTGTGTGTTTAGGACTAATTGTGGCAGCTCTGTCTGGTGCGCGCAGTTAGCAGGCGACGTGGTGACGGTTAAGCAAGCTCGGTATGGCACGCTGCTTCCCTGCCTCCGAACGTCGTTTGTGACCAGGTGCTCGATTTCCGGGGGCAGAAGAGAACTAATTCCTTCATTTTATTTCCCAAAGTGAAGGCAGTGGAGTCTTTCAGCAATCTTCTAAACAAAGTCTGTTTGATTCATGTAAGATGTCTCGTGGAGGGCCGTTCACGGAAGACCAAGTGGAAGACGTGAAGGCTCTCGTCAAGACTGTCCCTGTGCTCTTGGCTTTGATACCTTACTGGACAGTGTACTTTCAAGTGAGTGGTGACAAACAGGGTTAACTTCCTTTCTCCCCCTGTGGAACGGGACCCTGGCCCTCACGCGCAGGTCCCCGTGGTGTCTTCCCCACGAGTTGCTAGGACCTTGGAGTCTTTTCTTAGCTGTGGACTCATTTTTGCTTACTTGAGTGTTTTGAATTTTTTTTTTCAAACGAGAAAGCAGGGATGGTGTGCTTTAGTCCAGCTTCCCCTTGGGGTGGCTCCTCTTTTCACAGTTGATCTCAGATGAACTTCTGAGGATCAGACCGCGGACTCGTCTGATTTCGAACCCGAGACAGTGCGCGTCGGGGCGCCGAGTGGGCTGGGGGCCGGCTTGCTGGGGTGCTGGAGGCTGTGCGTCCGCCGGTGTAACAGTGCCGCCTTTCACACCCAGATGCAGACTACGTACGTTCTGCAGAGCCTTCATTTGAGGATTCCAGAAATTTCCAGCGTTACAACCACTCCTCATACGGTAAGAACCGTTGCAGTGATCCGTGGTCACTCGGGTCCCGGGACTTCTGCACGTGTCTTCAGCACGAACTGACAGCACTCTTAGTGACGGGGAATTTCTGCTTATTTTAGAGACTTTTTATTGGTTGGGTCATTTTCTAGGGTAACGTCAACGTCAGTGAGTACTTGCACCCGATTCCTCCCCGTAAAGACGACTGCAGAGCCCGGCAGTCCTGTCTCGTGGGGGCCTGAGCCCTTTCCGCTGCGCAGGCGCACTCGGGGGGAGGGACGTGGGGTCGCGCCCCCACGCAGCGAGTCTGGCGCTGCAGAGACGTGAGCGCGCCTCCCCTCCCGCTGCAGTTCCCGGCCGCCTGGCTGACCATGTTCGACGCCGTGCTCATCCTCCTGCTGATTCCGCTGAAGGACAAGCTGGTCGACCCCGCGCTCAGGAGGAGCGGCTGGCTCCCCTCGTCCCTGAAGCGCATCGCCGTGGGCATGTTCTTCGTCATGTGCTCCGCCTTCGCGGCAGGTGAGCACCCCCCGCCGGCGCCCCACATGCTATGTGTCCCGCGGTCACCGGGGTCCCTCACTCCTGGGCCGTGCTTTTCTCCCTCTTCACGGCAGGAGGGCTGGGATCCTCTGAGGCTGTGTCTAGTTCCTTCTAGAACGCGAGTGGCTCAGGTGGAGTCCGAGGAAGTTTAGAGTTCTGACCAGCATTCCTGCTGAGCAGAGCAAGTGGTGCACGTTGCAGGTGTGGCGTGTTCGCCCCAAGATTTTCGGCATCATGTCCACTCAGAGGCCTCTGTGCCTCTGAGCCCTGTGCAGGTCAGGGGAGCGCAGGCGTGTTGTCCTGGGGAGACCCTCAGCAGCTGCAGGTTCCCCACCAGCCCCCAGCCCGGGGAGGAAGGACCGAGGTTCAGGACCAAGGCGTCGCTCTGTTCTGGAACGGCAGCTGAACGCCGCCTCCTGGGTGTTGCCGGCTTTCTCAGCTCACCTGGACTGACCGCTTCCCTCGTTAGTATTTGGGAATTACCGAGCCGTAGGGCAGCTTCGTTTCCTAACCGGAGCGGAAAAGCTGACGTCCCTGAATCGGCCCCGCACGACTCCTGTCAGGAGGGCTTTACGGCCCGGCCATCCTGGGACAGGACTGAACCTTCTCCGGCCGCCTTCCACCCCAGGCGCCGGCGCACGGATGGGGAGCTTAACGGATTGGGGACGGGTCCCCAGGCGCGAGGGGGCTGCATTCCAGAGCAGTTGCGGCCCTCCGCTCACACAGAGGAACGCGTGAGGCCATGTCCGAGGGAGGTGTAGCCCCCCAGCCTGCGGCACGCGGGGAGCCGGGTGTGGACGGCAGGGCTGTCGGGAGCCACACTCAGTGGGGACACTCCCCTGAGCACCTGCCATGGGCTCACCTTGGCCTCGGTGGCCCCCTCTTCCTTGGTCTGCACATAACCACACTGATCACATGCCAGGGACAGGAAGCCTTATTCTCTCCCTGTGGGAAAGATGTGCTTGGTGATGCAGGCATCTTCTAGAAGGTTCTGGGTTTGAGCTCCATCAGTCCCACCATCCCTTCACACTCAACTGTGGTTGAGGCGTGTCTACAAGTTGCTGCAGAGGGCATTGCGCTGGCAGAGCAGTGACGAGGATGCCCCCGTCGGGCCCAGCAGCTCCGCCTCGGGACGGGCTGGCACCACGGTGTGGGCGGGTCGTGCGTGCACGTGGGATCCTGTCGTGTCGGCCAATGTGAGCCTGGCCGAGGAAAGCTGAGTGTGAGAAAGGTGGGGAAGGAGCATGGACACTGCCACCTGCAAGTGCTGGGGGACACGCACATGTATGACATGTGGTGCCTGTGGTCAGACCCCTCGGATGAGCCCTGGGGTCCTTCCGTGCCGCTCACTCACCTGCGGACCCTCGCTGCGTGTGGAGGGTTTGCATTTGCACCATTTGGGTTTTGGCTGCAGTGAGTCTTCCCTTCTCGGGCCCCCAGACGTGTGATCCCAGTGGCTGCTCCTGGCTTCAGTCCAGCGTGCAGTCCACGCCCAAGGCCCACGGGACCGGTGCACGCCCGCAGGGTGCTGGCCGCCGGGTGGGTGTCCCGTGGGGGCAGAGTCCCCAGCTCCCGTCCCTGTGTCATAGCAGCGATTCGCACCGAGCTGCGAGCCACTGTCTGCTCGTGGGGTCCGCCCGCGCTCGAGGATCCGTAAAGAGGGGGTACCACCCGCAACGACCACGTCATGTCCCCCTACAGCGTGCTGTTACCGCTAAGTGACGTCCCCTCAGGGCTGGAGTGAAACGCTCTGTCCCAGTTCCCAGCCTTTGACTCTGGGTGCTGCGCACGCGCCGATTCCGTGTTGGCCGCGGATTCCGGTCACGGCCTTCGACGGCCACACGCCTCCCCGTTTGGAACGTGCTGTCGTTTTTGAAAACAGCCATCGTTACTACACGACGGTCACTTCGGCCTCTCCTGGTCTGACAGGACACCCCCTGTGCGCACGGCGTGCCGCGTCGTCTCCTTCGGGACTCTGACCTGACCTGCGCGTCCGTCCTGCGTGCTCTCTCTGTCCCTGTCCTACCCAAAGGGTCACGCACGGCGCGTCTGTGCCTTACGTGAGTTAGGGGCGCCCGAGACCGTTCTTCTGGAGCTCCTGTCGCTCCGTTCTCCGCAGCGTGGGGTGCGCCGCTTTCCAACACGTTTTTCTCTTTCGTGTCGATACATAATCTGATGGTTCAGAATTTTATCATCTTACAAATATTTTTTGCCAATTTTTAAAATTTTCCTTTTAATTTTATTGTATCATACAGTCTCACACGTGTCTTCATTTCGTGTTCGGTGTGTTCCCAACGACGGGACGTGCTTCTGGTCGCTTATGTTTTCTGAGTTTCAGTGAATCCTTTCCGGAAGGTCACTTCCATCCGCAGGTGGCAGGTCCTCCCGGCAGTCCCTCTGGTCTGGCTCCGCCCTGCTCCCACCTCAGGGCTCGCTGGCTCTGCAGTTCAAGCTCGCCCCGGCCTCCGAGTTGCAAAGGGCGCCGCTAACTACCTGACCTGAACTTGAGGTTCCCCGCGCTCCTGGCAGAAGGGAATGCTGGAGTTGCTCTTGGTTTGTTTTCGAAGAGGAACCACAGGCCGCCCTTCCCCACCCCGCTGACCACTCCCGCTTTCACTTCTGTTCGCCCCCTGGTGTGCAGCCGCCTCTGCGTCTCTGAGGTGTGAACCCTGTGTGCTGGGCTGGACTCTGCCGTTTCACTCTGCACCCTGCGTGCGAGTGTCCGTAGGTGACGGCGGTCTGAGCTTTGGTGTCAGCTCTGTCGCTCCATCGGTAGGCCCCTCGTTGCAGGTGGGCAACAGGGGAGGGTCTGTCTGCCCTGGAGGCTGCAGGCCGCCCAGAAAACCCTGAGCCCACGGCCTCTCGGAGATGGCACGACTTTCTCACCCTTTTCTCAGTTTTGTGCAGATTTGCCGCCTCTTAAATCAATTTTTAAGGATATCCGTAGTAAGGCATTCATTTTATTGAGTTCTAGAAAAGTAATTGGAGATAAATATACTCTTTTAAATAAATCTGTGGTTCCTTTCTCATTTCTAGTTTCATGTGCACGGGCTTCTTTTATTGGACTTGCCAAAACTATATGTATTTTATGACCATTCCAGCTTTTAAATTTATCAATTTGACTGTTTCTGTGTTTTCTAAGTGAAGAATTAAGATATTTCTTCCTATAGCCTTGGGTTTGTTTCATGATTTTTCTCATTTTCTGAGTGCACTTCTCCATTTTCTTTTATTTTTTTCTCTCCTGTTTTATAGTGAGAGCCATGAGCACGATGAATTTGCTTTGTCAGGTTCTCATGTGCTTGATTTGTTGTTTTCTGAGAATATGAAACTGCTGTTTTTCTTTTGTGATCTGGGAGTAATTTCAGGTGATTTTTTTTCCCATTTCAGAGTGTTGATATTTTTGTTTGTCGCTGACGTCTGGGTGCGTCGGGAGGCGGGGTTCCAGTGGCTCCGAGGCTCCGTGTGGGGAGTTTCAAGGCTTCCAGTTCGGTCGGTGGCACTTTGTAGAAATTCTGGCAGGTGCTCATCGGAGGGCTCTCCTGTAGGACTGCTGTCACCGTGTGCGTCAGACCCTGGGGCAGCTGTTCCCAACCCAGTGATGTGGGGCCTGGGTTAACAGTCGTGGTTACCATGGTGATGGGCCGTCAGGATGTATGGCCTGCGGACGAGTAAATAGCATCGTTGTCCTTGTTACTGCAGGACGATTTAGCACCCCCCGCTCCCCTTTAAGAAAACAGAAGGCGCACAGCTGAGCATCTGTGTTATGTGTTGCGTGAAACACGTGTGATGAGACCCACTCAGAAAGCTGAAAGCTGGGGAGCCCGCTCCTCGGGGTTTGGGGGGCTGGGGATGTAGGCATCACCTTCTGTATTTTCCAGTAAACACCTCAAGGTGAACGTCTCATTTTTTAGTTTAATTGCAAATGTCAGTGAACAAACGTGCCACTAACTGACGAACGAATTGCAGGGATTTTGGAAAGCAAAAGGCTGGACCTCGTGAAAGAGAAGACCATCAACCAGACCATTGGGAACGTCGTGTACTTCGCCGCGGACCTGCCTATTTGGTGGCAGGTCCCTCAGTACGTGCTCATCGGCATCAGTGAGATATTCGCGAGCATCTCAGGTACAGGGGTCAGCAGCGTGGGGGCGGGGCGGGCCATGGAGTAGAGCGCGCCCTGGTGACATTTCCTTAACACGTCAGGGTGCATTAGACCAAAACAGCACGTTGGTGGTTTTGGGGGGCAGGTGTGGTTCACAATAAGAGTAGGTAAGGAAATAATGGCCGAGGTTCTCCTTTCGTGCTTGAGAACAGCTCCCCAAAAACATTTTTGTGCAAGTCACCTGCTACCTTAGAGGGGCCACAGGACAGGAAATGGAGGGACAGCCTGTGGGTGGCTTCCTCCTGTTCTGTCCTCCCTGTGGGCCCTGCAGTAGACGGCACCCGGCTACAAGGGGGCGGGTCCGTCCCATCTCTGCCCCCGGGGGGTTAGGTCCCCTGTGGCTCAGCATTGGAGCGCATCGCAGGGGCGGTGATGGGTGACAGGCAGACGCAGGGCACACCAGAGGGCCTCCACTTAGGACCCACGGTGCGTGGTCTTCCGTGTGGTCAGTGTCAGGTTCTGCAGTGTATCGCCTTGAAAACAGAATTCTTAGGCAGATGCCCCAGACTCTGTCCTCACACCCCCCTCAGCCGAGACTGTAGGAGAATTTTGCGTCTCGACCTCTTTCCACAAAGACCAAGTACTCCCGCGAGCCGACAGATCAGAGGCCGCCATCGGCATCTGACGTGAGGGTGGGGGGCTGCCTGCCGCCGTGCACTTCTCAGGCCTATGGTGGTGAGAGGAGCCCCTGCTTGTACCAGTGACTCATATTTGCATAAATGCTGTCCCCCACCCCGAGCTGACCGCCCTCGCGTGTGCCTGCAGGGCTAGAGTTTGCGTACTCCGCGGCGCCCAAGTCCATGCAGAGTGCCGTCATGGGCCTGTTCTTCTTCTTCTCCGGCGTGGGCTCCTTCGTGGGCTCAGGGCTGCTGGCGCTGGTGTCCCTCAAGGCCATCGGGTGGATGAGCAACCACACGGACTTCGGTAAGGCCGGCGTCCTGGCTCAGGGTGGGGAGGACCCACGTGGGGACCGGTGCTCAGGCTGCGAGCACATGTCTGCAAATGAGCTCGCGGTTTGGGTGCAGGTGGTGCCCCCAAATCAGGCTCGTCCCCAGCCGTCCCAGTGGCTGGTCACCCGGGCCACGCGTGGGCAGTAGGCCTGCGCTGTGCCCTCCCCTGGGAAGAGCCTGTTGCTAGACGCGTCTCCACTTGCACGTCCGTGCTGTGGCTTTCCCCTTACTTACCTTGGTTTCCCTCTGACGGTACCTGACTTGTCTGCTGTTGCCCCAGACGTTACGTGTGGTCAGGTGACGGGTCTCATAGCTGCTACCAGGAGGGGCACCTTGGGGTGCTGCACAAACTCACCCACAGACGAGTTTTGCTGTTTGCAGTCGATGGTGGCGTTTACGGCTGTTCTGTGGGGCATCGATCTGGGTACAGACCCCGCCCACGTCGGGCCTTAGCGGGGACAGCCACTCTCGCTGTCCCCATGCCCTCAGAAGCGTCAGGGCTCCGCTCGGCCCAACTGTGAACGCAGGGACGTCCCTCACAGTTGAGGGGGGACAGTCTGGGAGGACACACACGGTGCTGTCAGATGTTCGCTCCTGCCGGTGAGAACACACACAGGTCACTAGTGCTTCGTTCGCTGTCCCCAAATGCTGCACAGAAAACAAGAACAAAGGGCCAGCGGACATGTTTTCCCAGGTTGCTGTGCTGACTGTCGTCTCGTCCTGGGGATGAGCAGGGAAGTGGGAGCGTCACTGTGCTCCCTCTGTCCAGAGCTCGGGGGCCGCACAGAGGTCTGAAGACCCCACCTTGCACGAGGGGTCCTCACAGTCCCCGTCCGGAGCCCATGTTGGACACACAGCTGACTTCTGTCGTGCACCCAGAGTGCAGTGCGTTCTGAATCAGATACTGAATTGTCAGACGTCCCCGGGTCCTTAGTGGGACCATAGATGCCGTCTCCTAGCATCCGCCGCAGGGCCACTCACCCGCCTCTCTGCTCCTGTTCTAGGCAACATCAACGGCTGCCACTTGAACTACTACTTCTTCCTCCTGGCTGCCATTCAGGGCGCGACCCTCCTGCTGTTCCTCGTCGTCTCCGTGCGGTACGACCAGCAGCGGTCACGGGCAAGCGTCACGCCTGCCAGCAGGAGGGCCTGATGGCCCCGGCCGGGTCCCTGCACTGTGGGTGCGGCAGGGCCGTGCGTCACCGCAATTGGCTGTCTGTCCTGCAGGCCCTGGGGCTGGCCGCTGCCCCCGCCCCCAGACGGGCCGGGTAAGTGCCTTACTGGTCTGCCTTGTGCAGAGGACGCTTCTTGTCCCCAAAGCTCACACTGTCCCCGCAGCCCACGGCCGGGGAGGCGACACGCCTGGGTTGGCGTCTGAGCGTTTGGAACAGATGTTACCGCTTCCGTCCTGTCCCATACACCCCGCGAGCTGACGCCTTTCCTTCCCATTAACACCCGCTACGCACGGTGTGACACGCACCTGCTCCGGAGAAGAGTGCACGCAGGCCCCGCTCGCCGCTTCTGTCCCAGCCGCTGTGGCCGGGCCCTGTGGGGCCTGTGTGGCCGCTTCGGGGACGACGCCCTGCTGACACTGCCATCCTCCTCCCGGGAGACCCGCAGGCAGAGCCGGGCCCGTCACAGGCGCAAGTTCTGGCACGGAAACAATGGACGGTGTTAAACATGAACTTGAACTGTTGGGCTAGTTACTAACTTTTGTATTGTCACGTTACGTGTACGTGGGGTTCTGATTTGTTAAATAAACTGTTCTTTGTTGCTGTATTTCTCGTATAAGTTAATTATTAAAAACACCTCCCCCTGGAGAGTGGGTCGTCCCACAATCTAGGTTATGTGGCCAGAGCAGGCGGGGCGCCCTGAGCACCCCAAGGCTGGACCGGAAGTATGAGGGGCCCAGGGGTTTGCGATGGGCAGGTGGCCGGAGCGTTTGGATACTGATTCTCTAACCCTGGAGGCTGTGACGTCATCACGTGTGCACCCTGTGTCTGACAGTTTACTCCTCACTGCGCCCCGAGTGCTGATAGGCTCTTCAGCCTAAAGAGCTCCTGGGACCTGCTGGACCCCCCAGGCCCAAGCACCGGAACCTTCAGACTCCACCCACCCCCACCCCCAACACGCCTCCTGAGGTGCTCGGAGTCAGCACGCAGCCTCACCACGGTCCCCCTTCTCTGACCTCATTTCCGCACCACAGTCCCCCCTCTCTGCACCAGACCCCCCATCCTCTCCACAGGGATCCCACCCTCGTGACCTCATCTCCACCTAACTATTCTCAAAGACCCCGTCTCCACATACTGTAGAACTGGGGGTTAGGGCTTCGACACGTGAATTTGGGACGGGGACCCCATGAGCCCCATAATTATGAGTGCTGTTTAAGGCCCTCACCCCTGGTCCTTGGTTAGAGCAGCAGGGAGCCCGTACAGCATCAGTGTGTATGACTTCCTGGCGACACACAAATATATGACTTCTGACACAGGGTAGCTCGATGCTCTCTCCTCCGGCTCAGGGTGACACTGTCCCCACTGGGGCTCAGACTGCAGGCGCCCAAACCTCAGGAACCAGGACAAATGATACTTCAACGCACTGTCTTAGAGGTCACTGTGGATGTGAGAAGCCCACGCAGAACAGAAAACCATAATCGTAAACAAAGGCACGACCGTCCCGCTCGATGGGACCCTGCCACCGCCATCCGCGCCCCGCCCCCTGCACAACGGTACGCGGCGACTCGCCTACGGCCCCCTCCGTGCTCGCGTTTACCGACTGCGTCTCCGGGGAGCTGGCAGCGCGGGGACACTCAGGGACGTCAGGGCCCCCGTGCGGCGTCGCGCCCCTGTAAACGGCCGGCCAGCCAGCGCCGCGCTCCTGGGTCCCCGGGCGCCCTTGCTGGCACTGCTCGCCGCAGGCATCGCAGACACATCCGCCAGGACCCCACGGAGCTCGGAGTTGGCCCACATCCGGGTGCCCTGCTCGGCGCAACCGCGGGGACAGAGAGGTCAGGACACGCGGCCTGTGAGCGCGGGTCAGAGGTCACGTCCAGTCACCACGCGCGTTCGCTCACCCAGCAAACGGCCCCTGGGCCTCCGACTGCGCGCGGACTCTGCTCGGCCTCCGGGGTGAACGGTAAAGTCCAGCCGCCCCGGATCTCACGTCCCACCGGAGGTGGCCCGTCAGTCCGCGTGAGCAGACGTGGACCGGTGAGGGCGGGAGCCCCACGCGATGGAGGGCGAGCCCGGCCCCCGCGGGGAGGCCCCGGGTGCCCAGGAGCCCCGCAAACCTCCCCGGTCCCGGCGCTCCGCGGGTCCCGTGTGCCTGCCGCCTAGTGGCCGAGACGGGAACTACAGGCTGTATTCAGGGGCGCAGGCGTTTGCTGAGTGCGGAGGCAGCCGGCCCTGGGCTAACCCAACCCCGGAGCGCGCGGGGACACTGACCCAGCATCTACCGATCCCCCGGGGGCAGCCAGTTATCACGGTGCGGACTGGGGACTGGGAGACACACAGTCCTGGAGAGAGAGCGCGCAGCGCGGTGATGCTGTTGGCAACGGCTGCTAAGAGACGGGAGGCCAGCGGTCCGCCCCACAGCAGAAACGTGAGTTACAGAACGCAACCGCGGCTGTCACGCTGTGATGCATGAGGGCGGTCTGGGGAAAACATCCAGCCACTGTCACTGTGACACTGTCACATTACATGGCTGATACTTTCCGGACAGCCCTGGTGCAGGTGTCAGGTCCACACGCTGTACACCTGCACTCACACAATGGTATGGGCCATTTACACTTCAGTTAAGCATGAATTTAAGGAAGGACATCTGCGTGTCACGGTGACATGGCGTGCCCATGCAGTGTCACTGGTTACCACAGGTGCGTCCAGATCGGAAGAGGTGGGCGTTATGTCCACCTTAGAGATGGGGAAGGTTCTGGAAAGTTTGGTGACAGCCACACTCAGCTGCTAAGGACAGCCAGGGCCCAAACCCATTCCACCTGGGTCTGTCTGCAGCCCCAAGGGCTCACCACGCTGGGAGGGCGGGCACACGCCTCGGGGCACCGGGTGGCTGGACACCTGACACTTGCTATGGGACAGATGAGACGCACAGTGGGTCATTTGTCACACAGACTCATAGCCCAGAGGCGGATGACACCCCACGCCAGGCAAGGCCACATGGGGTCCAATGGGGACAGAGTGAACTGGCAGGGGCTAGGGACTCAGACTTTGTGGTAACAAGGCGGGGGCGCCCCCTGGGCCCCTGCGCAGCGTGTCTGAGTGACATGGGGGCTGGCAGAGTGCGGGGGCCGGGCCTGCGTTGCGCTGTGCAGGCAGCACATGACACGGGGCCTCGTGTTCAGGCCTCTCACCATGCACGGGTCCTGCTGCAGCCTCTGCGCTGACGGTCCCACAACCTCAGCTTCTGGGCGTCCCCACCTGTCCCCCTCCCTGGATGCTTCTGCACTACTCCACTGAGTGGGACTCCTGTCCGGTCCCTCATGCAATTCTCACAACAGGCGTGTGGAGCAGCACCCACAGTTCACGCGTGTTTCAGGACAGGGGTCGGGTCTTGCGGAGCTTACGTAGCCCATGGGCACACAGCCAGCGGCAGGCAGAGGTGGGGCCAGGGCTCAGGTGTGGACTGGTCATCGTGCCCTGTCACCTCCCCCTCCCCCTTTCCCCTGCAGCTGCACCTATCACTCAGGTGTCCACACTGCGTCCGGACACCCCCAGTTACATCCTCTGCCACAGAACCTCAATATCTGGAAATGGACATGTTTGCATTGAAATCAGAGTCTCGGGGTCGCGTGTACACCGGGGGCCGGCGAGCTGAGCTTAGCTAAAGTGAGGATGGGCGAAGCCATCATTAGGGCTTTAAACTGAACCTCAGCCTCACCTGGAGCCGTCCCCACCCCCACACTTTCCACGTGTGCCATCCGGGCTGCAACGGCTCACACCGTGCTCTCCCTGCCTGGACTGGGAGCCGCCTGAGCTCAGCGTCTGGGGGACACCCCTGTCTGTACCCCTGTGCAGATCCAGGGTCAGGCACGGAGCAGGTGACAGCAGGAGACACGGCAATCATCAGAGTGTCATTTGTTGAAGGCCTGCTACGTGCCCGACACTAGCCTTCGCTGGAGAAGGGCCAGTTCTTCCCTGTCATTGTCACACCTCCGTCCCAGCACCTCATTCCTCCAACAGCCAAAAGGAGAACTCTCTCCCCACACTCTCCCCCGCGCACAAAGGAACCTCCGCGTCTCCCTGTGCTGACAAATCGCTGGGCAAGCGACAGCGTCTGCGAGCGGCGGTCTGCGGCCCTCCCCGCCGGTAATTATTTCCCGGACTACATGATCCTTAATTACCGCACCATCGATTCTCTCCCCCGGAGGTGGCAGCTGGGGGGCAGGCTCGGCGCTGATGAGAAACCAGGTCGGATTCGCACGCTCCCGGCCCTGCGAGGACGCTAATAGATAAGCAGGTGTCGCCGTTCAAGTACTTAAGCAGCCGGCGGGCTAAACGCGGGGCGGGACAACGGGCTGGAGCGCGCGCGTCTGGGCAGGAGGTTCAGGCGTTCGCAGCCGCCAAACGCCGCAGCGGAGCCCACCTGGCCTGGTTCTCCCGGGAGCCTCCCCGGCCTTGGCTGCGTCTGTCCCGGCTCCACCCCGCTCCGCGCGCACGGGCCTCCCGCCCCGGTCGCAGGCGCGCCAGGAGCCTCCTCGGACCACTCACCTGCCCCCTCGCCCGTCTGTCCGTCCGGGGAGCCCCGCTGCCCCCTCGCCCGTCCGGGAGTCCCGCCGTCCGGGCCGGACCCAGCCTTCCGCACAGCAGCACGCCTCCCGGAAGTGGCCGCACGCCTCCCGGAAGCGGCCCCAGAATCCCTTGGGTCAGCCCCACTCCGCCAATGGGAAGCCAGGCAGGCCGCGCGGGCACCTGGGAAATAAGTGCCCCTGTTTTTGTTTTGTTTTTAGTTTTTAAAGAGCCACGCACGGGAACGATTGTCACGGGGTCTCCGTTCAGGCGAGCGCCCTCAGCGATGCCCGAGACCCTGGCTGCCACCTTGAATCCTGCAGGGAACTCTCTGCGACAGCCCCCAGACCGGGTCGTCCACGGCCGCGGAGTGTCTCCCAACACCCGGCTCCTGGTACCGGCGGGAGGACGGGTCTCTACGGTCCACACCATTTTGAGTTGGGTCATCCTGCAGGAACCCCAGCTGTGCGTCCCCCTGTTGGATGTGACTGTCCCCTCTGAGCTCCTTCAGCACCTCCCGACTCAGGTTCCACGTACTGTGCAATTCCATTTCCGCTAGGTGCCCAGACATGTCCACAGCGATAAAGCACGCGGGGCCGGAGGCCGGGCCCAGGGGCGTGGGGAGTGACTGCCGATGGGCACAGCCTGCTTTCTGGGCATCGAGTTGTTCTGGAACTACATGTAGGTGACGGCTGCACGGCGATGTGACTGTATGGATGTCGCGGCTTTGCACACGTTTAAGTGGTTGATTTCATTCTGTGTGCATTTCACCTCAGCAACAAAAGGGAAGCATTTGGGGGGCCCTGTCATGGCAGGAAGAGACCTGATGGATCAGGGGACAGTCATGACCTCATCAGTCACACACGCAGCCCAGCAGTGCTGCTGGGTTGGCAGGCGGGACCCTTGAGGGCCCAGGGGCTGTGGCCACAGCTGCTGACCCCTCTGTTTTTCCCAGGTTGTAGCCGCAGGGTCAGGGCCCCCAGCCCGCAACAATTCCCTGGGTGACAGGGCGACAGGGGGGACGACAGGGTGGGAGCAGAAGTAATATCCTTTGTCAGGATCTAGGTGCCATCCCACGGGAGCCTTTCCTTAAGAGGCTATCACACGCAATCAGTGAGGGGACAGCATTGGCCCTCGGAGGCCCAGGTTTTAACTGATGTCCCCCAAGGCCATGTGTGCACGTGCCTGTATGTGCGTGCCTGTGTGTGCGCAGGCCTGTGTGTGCGTGTGCCTGTGTGTGCGTGCCTGTGTGTGCGTGCCTGTGTGTGTGTGTGCCTGTGTGTGTGCATGCCTGTGTGTGCAAGCCTGTGTGGCTGTGTGCTTGCACGAGAGCTCATGGATGTGTCTATGTACATGTGTCTGTGATGGTGCACTGTGTGTGTGTACATGTGTGTGCAAATCAGCTGGGGGGACACAAACTCACAGCTTTATCCCTGGGACATCTACACTCATGGAACTTACTGGAAGAGTCACTCCAAAACCTGCACTGTAGTTAATTAAATGACCTGCATGTCCTTGACCAAAGGAAATAAACCCAGCCCTCCAAAACGTTAATATCGTTTTGTCGCCTCAAATCAAACTGCTTTATAATAAAAATAAAATTGCTTTATTGTATGCACACCTCAAAGATTCATCGCTCAAAGATTTCATATGCGCCGACCGTGCGGGACGCGGGCACCAATGGCCCATAATCCTTTAAAATGAGAAAGCATATATTTCCCTTCCCACAATAAAAAGGCCCCGCTGTCTGTGGAGCACAGCGCCTGCCCGCGGCATTGCCCTCCGTCATCAGGAGGAAGGTCACCGTCACTGGTGAAGACACAGGACGCCCTGGGAGAGGTGAGCCTGGCCCGGGGTGGGGGCTGCACAGCCAGTGTGAGGTCGGGAGCCACAGGCCTCCACGGAGCCCACGTGGCCCTCCTCTGCGCCCTGGTCCAGCGTGTCCCTCCCACCCCAGTCCCCGGGCACGCCCCCCTCCTTCCCCACGTCTGGATCTCCCTCTGGTCAGTCCCCACCTTAACCCTGCAGGACCCCATCTTCACGGAATCATGTCTGCAAAGACCCTATTTCCAAATAAGGCCACACTCTGGGGTTCCAGGGGGACTTCAGCCTAGGACACGTGATGAGAGTCCTAGAGATGGCACATGAGGGCAGAAACCAGGCATGGTGACAATGGCCCTTAAACGCCCTTTGGGGGGGAAGCCCAGAGGTCTTTATGAGGAAAGACGATCTCTCTCTGAGGCTGCCGTCGAATTCTCCATAATTGCCATTGAGCGAACTGTCCCATGTCCCCTGCCCCACCCCCAGGCCAGTAGTCACAAGGGATGGGAATGACATGCTTGGCTTGGCCCATCCGTCCCCTGATGCGGAGTGTAGGTCACTCACACAAAATCAGCGCAAACATAAAGCAGGAGTGACGGCCGAAAGGGACCCAAATGTCACACAAAGGGGCACAGGGACGCTGCCTGCCGCCCCCACCCCCGAGGTCCGTGAGCTCATCGGTGCTACCGGGCAGATGGTTTGCAAGGATGGCCCCCAGACCCCCGTCCTGTATCTGACCAAGCTCCTGGCCGTGTGGCTCTGCCGCGCCCCCACGACAGGGCAGGAGTCCACGGCCAGCCCCACGGAGAGGTGACGTCGAGCACACGCTGCCACACGGGCCGACCTCGAGCAAGTGACGGTGAGAGGACCCAGACGCAGCGAAGAGACTGCAGACACGGGACGGAGGTGGGGGCGGGGCGGGGCCGAGGGGCGAAGCTTGGGGGTGAGCAGAGTGGGCCGAGGCGGGCTGTGCGGGAAACGCGGCGGGGACACGCGGAGACCCACGGCAGGGACACTCGAAACGGGGAAGCCGGTAAGAGGGGAGCGCGCGCCCCTGACTCAGGGCTGCCGTGTCACAAGCGAGCACCGGCCTGGAGAAGAGGCCGCGCTGTCCCCCCTGCCCTCACCCCGGCTGACCAGCGGCCGGCGTCCAGACCATGGCGGGGAGTGGCCCAGGCCACCAGCCCCCGGCCACCCGTCCAGCGGAGCACAGAGCCGTGAGCCATCGGCCAGGAACCCGCGTGGATGTGAACTCAGGCCCCACAAGGAGCCGCACGTACAGCCTGTCGGGCAGCGCACGCAGCCGCCACCGGAACGTCCCCTAACGGCTTCACCCAGAGATGATCCACGTGTGTCACTGTGACTCGGTGTCCGCGGCACATTCTGAGTCGTGCACCCGTCACACGCGGCACCTCAGGACGTGCCACCAGCCCGGGGAGGCCCTGTGCCTGGCAGCCACCCCCATGGCCTCGCCCCAGTCCCTGTGGGTATGCTCAGCCCCCACAAGGGTGCCGGTCTGGGACGCTGCGTGTGCACGGAATCTTCCAGATGGGGTTTTCTGCGACGGGCTCCCTTCGCTGAGGAGCTTTCCAAGTCCTTCCGCACTGTCTCAGGTCCTAACTTCTCACCACAGCGCTGCTTGTCCGTGTGTCTCTCCAGCCGCGAGGGGGACCCCGGGCAGGGAGCTCGCTGGTCCTGCGCACGGCGCCCCCCGCCCCCCGGCTTGGCCCCGGGCTGGGCAAGGCTGGGTCCGCAGGGGGGTCAAGGTCACGCCGAGCGAATATTTAACCCTTCAGTGCGGCTGTCGGCCAGTCGACCGCAGGGACTGGGGTGCAGGAGGCGACTGGAGTCCACACCGAGGGGTCTGGTGCGACAGCGTGCGTGCGCGTGGACAGCTCCGCGGCCCCGTTGTGCTCGCTGGGGGCCGGGCGTAGCGTTGCTTCCCGGCTCTGCCCGGTGCGGAGCGTCGGAGGGAAGTGCGGGTCTGCGCTCACCGCAGACCACTGACGAGTCCCCCCGGGCGGCTGACCGCTCGGCGAGTTCCACCGAGTGTCACCAAGCTGGTGGCGAGGGGTGTCGTGACAGAGCAGAACACGGGAGACGTGCGTGGACCACACACGGAGCACGGTGACAGCGCACTCGGTGACCCAGGAGCGGCGTGCGGGACGGCGTGGGGCGCGCTGGGCTGCAGAAGCACACGTTTCCTGCGCGCAGTTGTTTAGGTCCCTTTGCAGGGCGGCAGGGGGACACCAACACAAACTGCAGCTACGACCGGCCCCTGTGACAGTCATACTTTGGCCCAAATTTTGCACAAAATACTCAGCACGAGAATGAGAAGAGAAGATGTTATTAGCACCGGAGGGTTGAAGAACCTAGACGGGCTGTGACCTGCCTGGGCCGGGGCGCCCGTCCTAGGGACCCCTCTGCCACACGCCGCCCCGGGGACGCCTCTGCCACACGCCCCCCAAACCCCTGGCCCGGCCGCACGCCGTGTGCCGTGCCCCGTCCCCAGCGACGCCACACGCTCCTCAGGGCTCACAAACAAGGAGAAATGTTCTCCCTTTGCCTCCGGCGACACTGAGAAAACTGGCCGCGAAGACACGGTCACACACGGTCACTTCCCTTCTCGCGTCCAGGGCGCGTTTTGCCGGGTGCGGAATGTCCCCCGGGCCCGCGCATCACCTCCCCTGCAAGGGCGTCTGCAGGGGCGACGGAGGCCGCGCTCCGCCGTCCACCCATGAGCTGGCTTTGCTCCCCGGGCCCTGGAGGGGACGGATGACCGGGGAACCCAGACCTGCTGCCCCGCCGACCTTGCCGACGTCCTTCGTCCCAAAGGGGACGTGTCCCTGGTTTTGAGTGTCTGCGGGGTGGGGCCCGCCTCCGCGGGGTGGCAGAAGGATGTGCCGGCACCGACCCGTCAGGCTGGGCAGGAGGCCCGGCTGCCGGTCAGCCCACGCCACCCGCGTCGCCACGTGCAGTCCCCTGTGACCCGGTGGTGTCACCAGCGGACGCTCCCGGCCCTGCCCAGCACTCGGCACACTTGTGGGGGCCACAGCCAGTCGCCGTCCTGACTCTCAGGCCCCCAGCACTGACGCGTCACCTGTGCCGTGACAGCTTACAGGGGTGTAAGAGGGACGCTCGGGCTCACCCCGTCAGAGCGTTTTAGGGCAGGCAGGGCCCCCAGCGGGGGAGGACGGGGCGTGGTGCGGGGCCAGCAGCCCCAGCTCACCCAACCCGGGGGGGGGGGCCAGAGGCCGCGTCCCACCGAGGACACCCGGGGCTGGGAGTGTTTGTGGGATTAAAGGGGACGCCCAAAGCCTGTTTCCTCCTGGGTCCTCACGCCGGCCGCCGCCGTGGGCACACGAGCGCCTGAAGGGCAGCGTGGCCGTGCCTGTCACCGCTCACGCCGGCCGAGGGGCCCCGGGTCTCCCCGCCACCTGCCTGGCACGCGGGCTCCGTGTGTGCGGTGAGGGTCTCCGGGACCCCAGGTTCACGTTCACGCCAGGCAGAGGGACGCTCCCCCGTCGGCCCCCCGCGTTCCTGCCCTGCCTGCCCC
>PVJL010005975.1:0-99437 GCA_004026885.1 Lyroderma lyra | reverse complement strand
ACTGCCGCACGGGGCACGCACTGCCGCACGGGGCACTGCCGCACGGGGCACTGCCGCACGGGGGCTCCTGTCTGTGTAGCACGCAGATGTCTGGCAGTACCGAAGGTGGACAGCCCATTCACACCTCAGCGCATCCGTTTGCGTCCTCACACCCTGGGGCCTTAAGGCACTATCGCTTCCTTTTTCAAAGGAGCATGACAATTTGGGAAAATGCTTATGCTCATCACCTGTCAGTCAACAACACCTGTGTTAAAAAAATACAGTTTTTCCACTCAGTGAATGGGCGTGTGTATGTAGTACCAGCGGGACATGGCTTTGTGATGAAACTGTTTCATTTATCAGAAGGCACTGACTGGGAAACAGGAAAATTCCAGTTACACTTTAATGACCAGCGTCTGTGCGTCCCATCAGCGTCATGTAAGCGCTATAATTTAGAGTAAAGTTCATATGTGTATATGCAAATAATTAAAGCAGAGCATATATCATGTTTTAAGATCGAGTTTATATCAAGGTCACATCTCCATAAGAAAATGTCTGTATAAACTGGAGAAAAGATGTTCACACCCACACCCAGTTGAATACTGAGAAGACACATCAATGGCAGGGTGTTTCATTTGCTGTCCATCATGTCAGACAATAAATGTAACCTCCGACCTGTACACGTGACAAATAAAACCTGATGTCTAATCAAATGAGAGGGCCTCATAAATGTTACTGATAAAGAACTTACATGTGCCTGTGCTCTTTAACTGCTCAATTAAGTGGACTGAGAAGGAGTAAAAATAGTGTAAATAATAGTTCACTCTTAATAGATGTGCATCTCAAGTTGCAATAAATAATTTAACTTCAGTATTTTCATGTTTAAGATTTTGATAATTTGACAATTTAAAGAAATCTGAAAAACATTTATTACATGAAAATATTGTATCTTATTAAAAGTTACTGTTTTTTATTAGAACAAAATTAAATCAAATAATATTTTCCTAGATTTTAAAAATCATATCAAAGACACTGAGCCCTCAGGTGACAAACGTGGAACTTGCTTTGTAGCTACCAGTCACTGAAAGCCACTTGTGTCGGGCGTCACACTAGGTGCCTTACCCACATCAGAGCACCCCATTCCTTCCGCAGTCTCTTAGGTAACGACACTGTGTTCACGTTAAAGAGGAGGGGGTGAGGAAGAGGAGGGGGTGAGGAAGAGGAGGGGGTGAGGAAGAGGAGGGGGTGAGTTCAGAAAGCGCAGGAGACATGCCCGACTGGACGGTTGGTACGTGTCGGAGCTGCGTTTGAGCCAGCCTGCGTTCTTTCCGCCGCCCCCCACTTACTACCTCTCGGTTATCTCTCTAGCTCTCAGTGTGCCACCGACACAAAGAAAAGAGAACCGAACGGTTTGATAATTCCAGAATTCACCTTTTCCAGCACCCACCAAAGAGAACAGGGGGCTTGTGTGATCCTGTCCCCACCCCCGGCTACAGCCATGGGAAATGACTGGCTTATCGCATCTCCAGTCCCTCAAGGAGTCAACTTCTTGTGTCTATGTCACCTGGGTGCCACGGAACAGGCTGTCGTGTGCCATCTCCTACCATGTCCCACAGGCCCAGGGAAAGCAGGTCTGGCGCAAAGACCTTCTTTTTATTTACTTTGTTTCTTATTTTTGGTTCTTGTCTGCACAGTCTTACAAAAATACTCCAACATGCTTTTGCTACATATTAGACGCGGCTTCCAAAGGAACTAGACAACCTTGGTTCCGTCAGCATCGCCAGATGCGTGTAAAGCTGAATTATGGACCCAGAGCAGATACGGATGCAAGGAAGTAGGTCCAGGTGCTCCCAGATGTTTAAACCTGGGTGCAGGCCTCTTCCATGAAGCCATCCAAGCTTACTCAAGAGACAGCTCCTTCCTTTGCACAGAAGGTGGGTTCAGGTGTGGCGAGACCCAAGCAATTTGCAGGAGAGGGGCTCTTGCAGAAAATGAACGTAAAACTGTGACCATAAAATTGGAAGCAAGGCATAAGCAGTCCCCAAAACCTGAGGGGCTTTGACACTTACGCTTCATTAGCTTTATGGTAAATTTATCTCTGACTCCATTTAATGGTCCTATGTTATAATTGTATTGAATATGTATGTAATAAGGAACATACTGCCCACTGGGTTTTTTTTTTTTTTTAACCCTCATAACCAACTAATATTCCTTGAGAGTCAGGACTATGAAGTCCTCCTAGCACCACCTTGCAAAGCTCCTTTTACGTAGCAGCTACACGTATACAACCGGAAATGGATTTGCTGTCCTCCAGGTTATAGAAGTCAGAAAGAAGAAGCTCTCAGATACACTGTGCCTGACACTTTATGACAGAGGGCTGTTTGCTGACCGCCACGCTAACTTTCTTTCGGGAACAGAAATCCAAATTTCCTCCGGCCAACCCTCACCCCAGCATTCGTAGACGGGGACTGTGTGATCCTGACGCTGCCTTCAGTCCCCGCCAAGGAGTGACTGGCTTAGCTCAGCCCCTGTGAACGCCCTCCACCCGCTTAAGCAGCACCAGTGACACCTGAGGGGGCATTTCCTGGGATTTCCGGGAAAGGAAAGGTCCTTCTGTCTTCCACGAGGGCTACTTGGTAGGGCGCCCTCTCTTCCTCTGGGCAGTGTGACGCGAGGTCTGGAACCCTGGCAGCTGTTTTACTAAAAGCGGGCATGCTTGGAGCTCCTCGGGGCGTCCAGTAGAGGCGCGTGTGGAGCCCACAGCGGGGACGGCAGGGCCACCAACGGGGGGAACGTGTCCTTGGTGGCACTGTCGGCATCACTCAGGAGAAGCAGCTTGCTTAAAACAAAACACCTTCCTCTGAACTTCTCAATTATTAAGAACCAATAAAAGGTAGTAACATGGCTTTATTATTCAAGCTAATGTGAGCTGGGTTGTCAGAAGATGTCATTCAAGAGCCCCAAACTGACACAAGATACAATTTCACAAAGTTAGTGTTATGTGGAAGTACAAAGAAAACCTAAATTTTCAATTTTTTAGGGCTGTTCGTTTCCTAGCATCTTCATTTGTTTTATAAATTGTAAAATCATTGGTCGTTCACTGAGACAGCTTCTAGGAGTTATGACCTGGACCCCAGCCACCGTTTAGGAATAACTTCTCTTGTTCTTAGAGACCCTGTAGAGTGCTCCTATTTAAGGATATTCAAATATTCTCATTCTCCCTCGATCTTTTGGAGAGTAACAAACTATTAAATTTTTCATTTGGAGTTTTAATTGTATGTACAAGGATTTCATGTGCTTAGTGGTCATCTCTTCACTAGAAAAGATATTGCACCATTAGTTTTTCTATCCAATTATATTATTAGACTTCATGTGTCGTTTTCCCATTAGGCGTATAATATGATACATTTTCATACATTAAAATCTTGTTTATTAATGATTTTTGCACAGGATAGTCTGGGGTTTCTGGCCCATTTGTAAGAAGTCCCTATTAAGAAATTCAATGAAGCATGGGAGCAATGCGAGAGTAATTTATTAGCATATCAAGGGGCTTTAATTTGCTAACATTTTCCTATCACGTTAGTGTGACAGAACGCAAGGAACAAATTGCTAACGCACAGAACGTAGCAGAACAGGAGAGAAGGCTATCTGTCTCTCAGGAGCGCGCGGGGCTCCGTGCTCGCCCGCAGACCGGGCCTCGTTCACGCGCACACCTGTTGGGGCTCAGGCTGCTTACCACCCCCCGACGTATCGCCACGCAGAATCAGGAGCATGGGTGACAGATGAGAAGGTGCAGGCTTCGAAAACAGGCCAAGAAAAATTCCACGTGTGCGAACAGCAGCGAAAGCTCATGGGCGCCTTCGTGGGCCACGCACCACCCACCACGCTCCTTAAACACACGCGGAGCCTGCCCTTTACGAGTCTGAGGTGACATCGTGATTATTCTCCTATTAACGGGGAACCTGAGGCTGAGGGAAAGGGGCTTGCGCTCACATAGCTGGGAAGGAGTGGAACACAGAACTTCTACTTGGGTAGATCCCGCTTACAGAGGTAAGAAAAGAGGCAAGAGCGGGTGTGCCCAGTGAAGACCCACCTGGGGCGGTGATTCTAAATGGGCTGCCATGCCCACGTATGAGGGCTGTCCGGGAAGTGTCCAGTCGTCGACAGGAAAACTAGCGGCGTCCATGGGTGGATTTTTCCTAGACAGCCCTCATAGTTCCCTGACTCCCAGGGCTTGTTCTCCCCTGTCCATGAGCTCCTCGAGTCTCCGCCCACCCAAACCAATCGTATACCCATACGCCCTTTAACCTACCGTGGGACACTAACCAGGCCACCCAAGTGACAGAGAAGGGGCACGCCGTGAGCAGGCTAAAGGACATACACGTGAGGGATTGGCCGGGACATGATCTCGGCACACAGAGAAGCTTCTCGGCCAAGTTCCCAGTTCTTCACTGCCCGTCAAAGAGTTCAGGGTCCCACGTAAGTTAACTCCGGCCCAGCTAGGTGAGCGAACCAAAAATCTGCTTTGTATTCTCACCCTCCATGAGGATTGCTTCCTTCCCCGGTTTGAAGACCAATCTCCTCTTCTGTGTCTTACCCTTGATGAAGTATTACGCCCTACTTTTCCCTGTTAAGCTCCCTACAACGTGAGTGCGTGTGTGTGCGCATGCGAGTGTGTGTGTGTGATGGTCAAGACAGCATGTAGTACCACCTAGGAGGGAGAGCACAGAAATGACTTGCTATCACATTTTGTACTAATTTCAGGTTTCTTACCTTGACCTTTAAAACCCAGAATATCTGAGCAATCCTGCCCTATGTCTTCTCTTTCTCAAATGCCCATTTCACTCTGCCTGCCCGAGTACCAATTTATCTCTCTTCGTAGCTGCAGATCAGATGCTGACTACAGAAGGAGAAGACAGCAGGTTGAGTTCCCCACGGACATTAACAGAACACGCACGCTCCGGTACGAGTGCGTGTAGACCGCAGCCTCACGGAGAAAACTGTCTTCCACGTAGTTAAAACTTACCTTTGACAGGTCTCGGAAGTTTCCCGGAAGAGTCAAGTCCAATTCTTCCGACTCATAGTTTGTTAAGACCCACGGAAACACGGGGTATTGGTTCAGATCGTTGTATGTCCGTCCTAGTCAAGAAAAAAAAGGGAGAGTATAATCTGTATACAGCACCTGCTTATGAAATCGTTCCTTTCTTCCAGCAGACATGGCAACTGCTGAAGTGCAGAGGAAAGGCGGCTCTTGTACCCTCAGCACTCACGACAACGTGTTTCCAGAACTCACTCAGTAATAATGAGTAACGACAATTACTTTTTTTATAATAAAGCTTGTGGCAAAGACTGCCAGCTGCTTGTCGCAATTGACCTCTCCTCTCCCTGGGCTCCCTTACAAGTGGCGTGGCCATGCCCATGGCCATGGGAGTCAGTTCTAACGCACAGGACATGGGCGGAGGTGAGGTGGGCCGCTCCCTGCTTGCCACCAGGTGCCTCTGCGCTGCGCGTCTCCTGCTGGCTAAGATGACGGTGACACTGCCCCGCCGGAAGCAGAGCCTGGCTGGCCAGGGACCCTGAACGTCACCTGCTGGCCTGCACGCCTGCCAGTTATGGGATGGTGTTCTATTACAGTGAGTGCAGACCTAGAAATTCCAAGGCCAGCATCCAGAATACTATACTGAGCTTATATCAAAAGTCCATGTAGAGAATTTGCAAGTTAACAGAGTGCTCTGAAGCCAGTGAGAAACAGGACGGAGGCACACGTTATACACACGTTTCTTCACTCCTGTAAGTTCATTCTCTTTTGTACCATGTTGTTTCCCTTCAGTGTCGAGCTGCTGGATCTCAGGTTGAATTTGCTGTGGTGATTTTGTTGTTGTTGTTTGTTTGTTTCTGTTTTTTGATAGAACAACGAGTGTTTCAGGCAGAGTACTGAAGAACAGTAAGAATGTGCACAGTTCACGGAGGGCGCAGCACTGGCTCGCCCTCCTAAGCCAGTACTGAAGGGACAGATGATCAGATGAAATGAAGAGAATCACAACTAAAGAAACAGGATCCAGAGAAAACTTTCGTTGGAAGAGACTGTATTTTATAAAAAGGTCTTATGATCCAATCATGGTAACTTTCTAATTTCCACTCAAATTCTCATACAAACTACGTATTTAGTGATATGAATTTCCTCCAGTACGCCTTGGTGCACACACCACACGTAACGCAACAGTCATACAGACATACATCCGTTATCTCTCCCATCGTCTAGAGGGGACATTCAATGATACCGACCGGGACATGTGACTGTGAAATAGGAAACACAGCCACAACCTGAGGAAGAACTCAATGTGCTAATTACTATAAGCACCAAATCCAAGGGATTACTTCAGTTGGTAGGCACTGACTGGGTGACTGTTTAGTGTGTTAATCTCTGCGTGTGACAGCAGAACTCCACATTGTTTTCAACGTGTAAGTGATACGGTGGTGGTGGGGGGGGGGGTGTTACCTCTGTGGGTAACTGACAGGGAGCAGAGTGCTGCGACCACCTGGGGTTCCCGGAAGGAGGGCAGGGGAAGGCTGGGGTTTGCCCTCTCTCTCCCACCGCTGCACTCTCACAAACGTGAGACCCGCGAACGTGTGGGCCTCCCCGCCGGTCGTAAACTCGTGAGTGCAGCGGCGTGTGTGCCCGCATGTGCGCGCGTGTGCGCGAGCTCTCTGTACTGGCACAGACTGCTTACCCAAGAAATACTTGCTGAAGGAACGAATACACGTGTGACAAAAACAGATAAACACGAGTGGAAGTTTAAAAGATGGACAAGCTAAGCCAAGTGAAGCAGGGACACTGCAGGGCGGGCTCTTCGGCGCGCCACGTGACACGAGGAGGCGCCGTCCGCAGCCACGCCGCGGCCACGGACGCGCCTGCAGCGGGGCTGCAGGTCTAGCGCGAGGAATCACAGCAAGGAGAAGCGACAAGAGCTTAGACCTATGTTAAAGTCACCTGCACGTGAAAACGTTCTGCTAAAGCAGTAGCACTGTGAAATACGAAGTATAAAATTCTGAAATAGTTCATATGTATGTTAACCTAGGACAACCGATTACTCTCGGCGTGTTTTGTATATATGTGCAGTTCAGAGTCCAGATTGGCCAGGCAGAGCTATTTCTGGGATTCTAACTGGACCCTGTCAGTTTCTGCGTTAGCATACTACTTACGAAGCTGTAGATTTTAAAGAAAAATAGGTCTCCCCATATGTAAACGTATTTTTATAGAATAATGCTGATATTATTTCTATAACATATATTTATATTACTTATATAAATAAATGAACAGCTGAAAATTAGACCCCATAATTGTTTTTAAGTTTTCTGATGAAGTTTTACAACTTACATACTTAGAAAAAAACTGTCAAAATAAAATAAAAAGCCAATTTACATTAGCTCAGTATTTAACTGTACGACGTAAGTACAAACAGCAGAAAAATGGAGATCACATTTGAAGGTATACTAGCCTTTTAATAGAAAAAGTTTTCTAACATAGGAAAAGATATAATGGTGTTTTGGAGAAAAAGATGAAGGAAAGAAAGCATCATCTTTAAAATACAATAAAATTGACTGTTATCAATAGTCACAATTGCTAATGGCAATTGATATGTCCCATAAATATGTTTTTGTAATTCACTTTTAATAATTTTTGGAAGGTTCTTTGAAAGTAAATGCTAAGGAAAATTCAGTAATTTTTATTTTTATTTATTTTAAATTTATTCATCAAATTTGTTGGCATGACAGTTAATAAAATTATATAGGTTTCTGGTGTACAATTCTGTAACACATCATCTATGTGCTACATAATTACAGCACCTTTTAGCTTCTAATAGATATTATAAACTTAATAAATAAGTGAACTTATGCAGTTATTATCCATTAAAACCTTTTCAAAATAAAAATTTTCCCCATAAAAGTCTTGTAACACGGACAGTCCATCGATGTTTTTGATCTGAACTAAAAATGCATTATGTATTTAAAATCACATGGGCGAAAAAGTGATTAAATGGTTCTTTGGGGATTTTGCATTCATAATTACTTTAATTATTTTGCTGAACACCGTTGTGAAATGAAAACAAATACTGTTTACTAAATTAACCAAGAACTGAAAGATTTCCAAAGTAATACCAGTTAGAGGTTCTCGCACTTCTAGGTACTTATTTATTCATCGTTCTGTTGTAAAATTTTTTTAGGATATTCAAATGTAGTAAATCACCTTGTAATGGGTAGGGATTTTTCCTTTCCTCACAACGGTAAGTGCAGAATATTTTTTACAAACTATGCTTGTAAGGTTTTCTCTTAGATGATGAATATTAAACATTGCAAGCCTCTGACACGAATCTCCTCAAACAATAAAAGTGAAGCGCAGTAAATGAGATCTCAGCAGCACTGGGTAGGTTTCTTCACTTAAAAAAAAAAAAAACTTTTTAATTAAACCATCCAATTTAATGTTTTTATATGGCACTTTAGTTTTGAAGGTAAAATGATCTCGAGACAGCTGACAAAGAAATTATAACTGCAATTCCTTGGTGAAAATGTTAATGACAGCAAAATATTGTTTAATTAGATGATTGCGGCATCTGGATTAACACTCTTTAAGAGCGAGGCTCCTGCGCTCGCTTGCTTCTCCGCACTTTACAGACACTTTGTCATCTCCAGGCCATTAGGAAAGAATTTTTAATGATTTTTCTAGAAGCAAGCAGTTCAAGTTACATCTAATTAGATGACAATAATAAGCCCAACACATGCAGTAGCTAAATATATACATAATTAACCAGGGAGGGCTTGTACATCACGGAGCAAAAAAGTGGAAAATGCTAAACAGGAGAAAAAGGTTGGGGTTGGGGAAGTTGTGCTGAATTCATTAGCGGATCATATGAAAAAAAGCCACTCAAAAAACCTTAAGAAAAACTTCTCAAACCCAACAGGATCATTTACACAAAGCGATGTTAGCAATCACTCTGCTACTCTCTTTTTAAATGCAAGCATGACAGATTTTAACATCTTGTTCATAGCATTATCTAATAAGGTATAAAATGAGGCATAGGTTGGGTCTTTCAGAAAAACCATGAACAAAAATCAGGTCAATGGCAGGAATTAGAGGTTGAAACCCCACTTTCAGTTGAACTCTAAGCATCATTAAAATTGATCTCCAGAATCTTCCAAAACGTACTGTTCTTTGAAAATTAAAAAAATGAAATTCATATGCGTTACAGAAGAGTTAAGTGAAGTACACCGCGGCCCTAAGTTAGACTTTCAGGCAATTTTAAAAATCATGCCTTTAAAAAATATTGAATGACGTAGAAAAGTAGAATGTGAATGTGTATGTGTAGCAGGCACCCCAAGATCTGCCACACACAGAAAAAGAGAACGAGAAAGACCACCAACATGTCAACTCTGAGAGTCATGGCTAGGCTTATCAGTGACTTAATTTTTTCATTATAGTTTTCCTAATTTCCAATGTTCTATAATGGTACTTATTAAATTTATAAATAGAATAAAACAAAGGCCATGAAAACACTTAAGGGCTTTTATGTGTCTTTTCAAAACAGTATGTTTTCTGAACATTTGAAAGACTTCTTTTACTATGTATCTTTACAAAATTGACATATATTTAGTAAAATATGAGTTCATTTCTATGCAATGATGTATTTATACACATTGTCATGTGAGAGTTTAAAAAAATCTAAGAATGCATGAATACTCAGGCAATAGTACATTCTATTTTATAGAGTTGTAGTTTTAGAAGCATATAGAAAGGAGAAAATTAAAATTGGCCACATATGACAGGCCTCAAAAAATTAAAAGCAAGAAATGAGTCATACAATGTACTTTGTATTTCATGTTAAAATAATAGTTTAGAGAAAGAAGATACATCTGAGAGTGTAAGACAGTAAATAAAGTCGTTTAATAGAACAAAGAAAGAAAAAGTCAACACAGACAATAGTTTAATGGTTACTAGAGGGTAAGAGGGGAGGGGGGTGGTGGAAGAGGGAGGGGACTCAAATACCTGGTGATGCAAGGAGAAGTGACTCTGGGTACTGAGCACTCAAATGCAACGCGTGGACGATGCACTGGAGAATTGTACACCTGGAACCCAGGTAATTTTACTAACCTATGTCATCCCAATAAATTTAGTAAAGAAAAAAAGTTTATTATAAAAAGAGAAAATGTAAGTTTATTAAGTCACATTGGCCTATATTTTTAAAAATGTGAAGCTAGAAAAGATTGTATTAGCTTCTCAATCAGATTCCAATTCTGTAACTCTTTGCTTTAACCCCGGAAATTTTAGGAATTCCCTCATCCGGCAATCCCAGTGAATTCACACAATGGATCACAAAACCATGCGGACACTTACAAAGCACAAATATGAAACCAGTTCAACCAACAGGTACTTAGTGAGGAAAAGAGCTCTTTGCTTAGTGACTTCATAATCTCATTGGAAAGATGAGCGATGGGCGTAAAATGCTAAGGACACGCTACTAAAAGCGCCACGTGTGTGACACAGACAATGCTACAGACGGTGTGCTGCGGAAGATGAACGCAATCATCAGCTGTGTCTCCTTTAAAGCACGCAGGTGCAGTGCAGTGGTTCTCAGGTGCGCAGACCTGGGACTGTGGCGTCAGCACCACCTGAAACCTTAGAATGCAGATCCTGGAGCCCGACCCCAAACCTACTGAACCAGGACCCTTGGGGACAGGCTCAGTGATCCGTGTTGTAGCAGACCTCCAGGTAACTGTGAGAATTGATAATCCCCTGGATGCCAGCCTAGTGGCTGTGTTGTTAGTGTTGTGGTCGGGGTGTCCAGCCAAGTCCCTTTCCAGGAGTCCCCAGCCTCAGAAGGGAGCCCTGTTCCCCAGGTCCCCCCACCACCAGATCACTGCAGAGTGGAGACAGCGGGGCTTGGCCCCCGGACCTCTGAGGGTTTGGCCCAGCTCCTGGCCCCGCGGCTCTGCTGAGGCCTTTGGGCGGCTGCCTGGGGGGTTCAGTTTCTCTGCCTGCCCAGGTCTGCTGTCCTCGCCCCCCGACAGACGTTGGGCCGTCCTCTCCAGTCAAGTACCTCAAGCAGATCTCGGTCCTTAGTCCACTTCCCCAGACCTGAGATCCACCTGAAAACAGGTTCTACAGGAGGGTCTACATCAGAGATGACAATTTCGGGCCACCTCTAGTTAATCTACGAAAGTCATGACAGTAAACGAACTTCAAAACCTTCCTTTGATGAAATTGTTTAAAATCCTTAACTGTTTAGATTTTTAAGGCAGTGATGACTAGAGAGAGGTGAGACTGCATGGTGCCACCAACGTGCGCAGGCAGTGTGCGGAGCAGCTGGCGGAACCCACTAGAATCCGACGTCCTCACTTACGAGCTCGTGGCTGAGGCAAGCTACCTGACTTCTCTGCACCTTCCTTACGCCCTCATTTGTGAAGTCGGCATAACAACGGAATCTACCTCTTGGGTTATTGTTGGGATGAAATGAGTAAACACACATAAAGCACTTAGAACGATATTCAGAACACTGACAATTGCTCAATAAATGTTAACAATTTACTACTTTTTCTGAATGCTGACATTAATAGTAAAGAAATGCTTCAAAAATAATGAAACTAAACAAATATTAATATTAAATGTATTATTTTTTTCTGCATCTTGATATTAGGAATAATTAAAGAAACGCACCGTGTCTTGGCTTTGGAGTACCCAGGAAATTTGTAAACATGAATACTAACATTTTCTCACAATATGAAAAAATCTTACCTTTCTGACATAAGTAAGTATTTATTGAAGAAAACCTATCCTAGAACCATGCTAGGTAACAGCATAATTATTTTGTGGAACCACATTAGTAAAAGCGATAATGGTACAATCTGACATCTTCATCCTGTCCTTGACTCCAGGAGCCTTAGAGTCAAGGAAGAAGGTTCCAGTTAGCAGCAGTGAATGGATGCCCGGGATTCTCCACCAGTCAGGGCAGCAGGCGGCGGCAGCTACTTCCCTGACAAGTCTGCCCCTTGCCTTTCGGGAGGCTTCTCTATGTAAACCATCTCCAAATTTCCAATGCTGGTGCTTAGTGCAAACCGCATTCCCACTTAGAGCTCCAGAATGACAGCCAGAGGAGAACTGGGGGGATTATTCCCAGGGACAGCACCTCGGGACATGTGTGTTCCTAGCGTTCTCCAGCTGTCATTTTACTTCTGTACAACGGTTCACGGTGTCCGGGGGAATCACCTCCATGTGACAGAATCCTTTGAGAGTTCAATTAAAGCCCATCTTTTCCATGACGTGTGCCTTGACGAGACGACTCCTCCTAATCTCTGACTGCTCTAAATTTTTCTTACAGGTAACGGCACTTACGTGCACGCCTTCTTGTATGTCCTAAATGTTTTATACGCAAATATTGTTCTGGTAATTAGATTTTAAATGGCTCGAGCAATGGTGCCCCAAGTTGATACATCAGAACCACCTGGAAGTCTTGCTAAAAGGCACATCTCTGGGCCCCCCTCCCACTGCTTCTGATTCAGCAGGTTTGAGGAGTCTGAGAATCCACATTTCTGTAAGTCCTCAGGTGATGTTGATACTGCAGGATAGGGGACACTTTGCCAATCATTCAACGTGAGCACATTACAGTAACTTCTACTTTTCGTATGACATGGTACATAGAGTCATTTACTTCTCTTTCTCTCTCTCCCCCCCTCTGCGCCACTACTCTAATTCAACTTTCCATCCCACGTTTTCTTTTTTCCTAAGATGCCCTCTGCTTCCTTTCCAGTGAATTCTTACTCATATTTTAATTTCCAATTTCAGTGTAGCCCATGAGAAGCCTTTCTCGATCTCTTCCAAATCTGTGACTGCAAGTGGCTTTATGTGTTCTCCCATGGCAATAATGATCACCTTTTACTGGAACTGCTGGTGGACAGATACGTTTTTCTAAGTATACTATGTTTTCTTTACTTTCCTCTGTAATGTCAGTGCCAAACAGAGTGTGTGTGTTCAGTAACTACTCACCAAAAGGATGTGCAAACTGACTTCATACTTAGTTCTACACTCTCCTAACAGCTCTCCCTAACTTGAAGCTATCTCAGTTCTGATTCATGCCATACAGGTATCAGTTTGGTTTTCTTGAAACTCCACATTGCATTCCCTTCTACTCCAAAGTGATACTCAAAGTATCTTAGACCCTGAAAGTCTAAGCTCAGGCTCTTTACAACGGTGTTCTTACTTACAGCTGCAATACTGTCTCCCAGAAGTGGTCCTCGTGGCCACCTCACACCTCACACAGAGTCTGTAAAGCTCTGCCTGTTCTCTCCCCCACCCCCTCCTCCACACACACACTGCTAGGGTTCCTCCATCATGCTTAGCTCCAGGAGCGTTCACTCTATATCCAGGACTTAATATCAGCCATTTTCAAATGCGCGCTTATTTATGTAGATTCATTTATCTATCCAGCTGTAAGTGTTGTGAGTTCCTATCCCTACATTATAATTCTTTTTATCATACTGTCTACAATGATAGGCTTTCATGTTTAGTTAGAATCATTGTAAAGGAAACACCCAATATCGTCTTTCAAAAAATGCATTCTTCATATCCTCAAATAAAACAGACCCCATGATTCCCAAGAGCGTAGGAAAACCCTTACATTCCCTTGGGATTGGCATGGCCTGCTCAGAAACTCAAAGACTGTCCCAACCAGGAAAGGCGTCTACAGTCTTGGGCGGAGCCTAAGAAGAGGCCTCACTGCCGTCTCTATTCCAGAGCTCGACAGAAAAGGAAGCTCCCAAGCAGCAGCAGGCAGGACGTGGGTGGTGGCTTAGGTGGCACTGTGCCATGCTCAGAGAGAACCCGCGTTTGACAGGACGTCAGCTCCACCCGACACCGACCTGGAGTGAGCGCAGGGCCCTGCCTTCCCCTTGACACCCAACAGCTCCGCCCAGCCACGGGAGAAGCACAGGCCGTGCACGACTCAGGACGCACAGCGGCTCCTGGGAGAGCCCCCAGGAAGGGGAGCAGAGAATCCTAGCAGGGGATGTGGAGAAACACTGCAGGCGACGCAGAGAGAACATTATTCTGAAAAGTCACGTAAAGATCCAGGTGGCTGAAACTGACGTATGTGTTAACAACAAGAAGAATTTCATAGAGAGTTCGAAGTCCTTCTTTTATGCAAACATGTATGCACTCCAAAAAATAAGAGTTTAATAGTAATATAGCTTCTGGTTAGTCAATTATATGGACAAAGTGGAGCAATGAATGAGGAATAAATTGAGTTAAAGTTCTTGCCTTACGTAACAGTGATGAAAAATGTTGATTCATTTTTGAGTTCAAAAGTAAAACATATTTTGATTGGGTCTTAAAAAATTTAAACGTATCTCTAGGGGAATTAGTAACAAGATATCTACATTCGAAGGCTCTAAAAACAGAGGGGGCAAAAATGTATTATGTGACCAAAGAAAACAAAACAACGCGAGAAGTAAAGAAACACGAAAAACTCTGGTATAAAGCCAGATGATACGATGACGTGAGACCACACATATCGGTTGTCACAACACAGAGAAACATATTAAGCATGGCCATGAAGAGACTGCAAGGGCAAGGTGGGGCGAGAACCTGGCCTTGTCCCTCTGCTGCAGTCCCCAGAGTGGGCCGGCCTGAACTTCGCTCCAGCACTGCAGCTTAAGCTCTTTTATCTGCATCACACTGTTTACCTAAGTATGCTAATGGAGCTGAGTTCTTTACATTTCAGGTATTTAAGTTCTTTCTGCCTATATGTGTAAACAATGTGTGCTAACTAAACAGTGTAACACTTTCCTTTGATCTTTGCAATAGTAAATAAGTTTAAGATAGACACAGTACGTGTCTATATAAAATGTCAAAGGTTATCAGAAGATACACACATGCAATAGATATGTGTGTATAAGACACACAGGAAAACTTACTAGAGGTAATAAAATCGTCCTTTGGCTAAACCTCTTGTACCCTACTAGCATACACATTACAATATGTATTCAACGATTAAGTTGCAAAAATATTTCCAACTTTTTTTATCCCTTTTTGTTGACGAATTGGGCTATTTCGCCTATCTTATTGAATACATAAGTAGCATCCACATCTAACATGCCTACAGCACCCATATCCACCACATGTGACAGGTTTACAAGGAGCAGTATTACACAGTAATCCTCTTAGCGATGATGAGAGAGCACGGCTCTAAATTCAGAACCTAACAGAACCACAGTAAGAACACGTATGCGTTCGTACGTATTTAAATTCATCTCATTTTCATGGCACCTGATTGGCAAAGGTAAACTCTGTAATTCAGCATGAGTAGGCGCTTTTGGAGCTGCGCCTGGGAGGCCAGCAAGCCGAACTGAAGTCTCAGACACGGGGAGCCGCTGCCGCCCAGGGACTCGCAGGAGAGCAGCTGCTCACGAGTGGGTGCTGCCAAGGCCGACGGCACCCACTCGCCACTCAGGGGTGTAATCTGGTCGTGTATTCTCATTTGAAGATTTTAAGGAAAAACAATGCTCTAACACAATGATGCCACAAACCAGGTGACATCGTACCGGGCAGGGGCCCGCTGTCCTGCCAGTGCTGAGGATGACAAAGCGGCGAAATTACCTTTCCCATTGTTATTTCCAGACTCTCTGGCAATGGTCTGCTGACTCGAACAAACCTTCAGACAGAGCTGTCGGCGAGGACACGGGCAGAAGGAGAACAAGGCAAAGCCTCTCCCACAACAAGTGCATCTGAAACCGCGGCAGTGACCTGCAGAATTTCTGATCCCATTTAACGCGAGCGCTTCCCTATTGGTCACATGCTGTATTTGAGCTCCAAGGAGGAAATGTATCCCATCAAGCGACATCACCCGCGATTCTGATGAACACAGACATATTACGACATCGAGGAAGGAGCCGTCTTACCTGCTATCGTGTTGAGAAACATCAAGTACTCGAAGTTGGAGATCTCCCTTCTCTGCCAGCGCTGGGTCATGTTGGAGGACTTATAGAGCTGTCGCGGCGTGGCCAGCGATATCCGCCTGCAAGGAAGAGACCATGACAGAGTGGACTCTTTTCACACGGGAGGTTAAAAATTCAGTGCCAGCTCAGAGGCTGGTTTGATGGCGTTCGATTTAAAATAATCTATGTTTATACTTCTTAGTTTAATTGTACATATTAGCAACTTTGAAAATTCTATTATAGTGAAGATATTTAGTTACCCAGGATTAATAAATTGAAAAAATATTTGAATAATCTGGCTGCAAATGGGCATTGTACAAGTTAACAAGAACAAAAAAAGTGAAACTATACTTACAGTTAGTCAAAGTAGCTTTTAAACAATCAGCAAATCTACTCTATGCTAAGAAGCTAGGCAGGGAGGTAGGCAGCCGGGTACCAGCTTACAAGCATTTGACTTAAAGCTTTATCATAATGGCCGCTCTGAGCACCCTACGCTGGCCCCCCAGAGTGCACCCGCACAGAGCCTCCTCCACACAGTCCATGTGCTTCTTACAATGCGAACAACAAACAACCGTAAACTCTGAACATGCATGAATTCAGGAGAGGAGATTAGAGATTAGCTTCAGGGAGCAAATCAGGATCATCTGTATAAATTATAAATCTTTGGAGGTTCAACGTGTTTATCTAAAAAACAGGGAAAGCTGGCCGTGTTTGTAAGAGTATGATACGGCGAATGAGTGTCTAAAATGATCGCCACTCAAGACAGAGGTTCCCAAGTGGTTTCAATTCACACCGCCCCGCTGTCTCAGGAATGTGGTCACGGCGCCCCAGCCCAAGAGAAGCACCTGCCATGCAGCTCTGCTTGTTAAGGAGTTAGGTCTAGACCAGCGGTTCTTTCACAGGGGTCGCCTAAGACCATCGGAAAACACCTATCAGATATTTACATGACGACTCCTAACAGCAGCAACATGACAGCTATGAAGTAGCAACGACAGTAATGTTATGGGGGTCACCACAGCATGGGGAACTGTATTACAGGGTCGCGGTGTTAGGAAGGCTGAGAACCACTGGTCTGAACAGTTTAATAAATTCTGAAGTCCTAACAACTCAGTAGATGTGGAAAATATAATACTCAGGTCTCTGTCCTCCTGTAATAACTACCATTACTGAGGGATGCACGCAGGTGCTGGCCCCGCCCAGCCCCTCAGGCCTGTCCTGGGTGCCCCACCACGCCTGTTTCCTGTCCCGCGTTCACTGTCAGGCAGCACTTGTCTTCTTTTTCTCATCACCACTCCTAGTTCTGTGAAGCAGGGTGTGCAGGACGCAGCTATCTAATGCAGAACTTAGCTCCACCTTGCCCTGGGGGCTGGGCGGTGGCTCACAGACACAGCTGCCTCACTAGAACACACGACACGCCCGCGGCATCCCCCCGCCCCCCACCCTGGTCACTGCAATGTCCGGGCTCCGGGGGCTGTGGCCTTGGGATGACTTTTGTCATTCGTGTGTCAGTTCAAGTACTTCTGTTCATGTGGGACCTTCGGAGGCTTTGTCTTGTACATAGCAGGAGCTGAATATACATTAGTAATGGAAAGGGGGTGGGGATGGGAAGGAACTCATCTCAACTTCTAATCTGAATTAAGAACTTTCGGAAGAATTATGTGTGACTCAGTATTTAAAGTATTAACTTAATGAACTGCAGTAGCCTGCTCACATATTAAAATTTTTGAAGAATTTTTCTAGTTACACATATTTGAGACGAGGCCCTATTTACTCTAACAGAATCATGAGTGCAATGGTTCACTTAATCGCAACGGTACATAGTGTACATACTTCATACTTTAATTATACAACTCAGTGCATTTTCTCCAGAGCTACCTAAAGGGCTACCACATTTTGATTCATACTGGCACCAACACTCAAAATTTTCCCAGGTCCACTTCCGCTCACACAACTGCTTTTATGTTGTAAACGTTTGCCCTGATGCTGACTTTGTCATGGCAACATGCTAAAGTGTTTTCTGATTTATCAAATAATTAGAGATCCACGCTTAGCCCAGTTTTCACTGTGCTACTACCACCACCATGGGCCACGCCAATTCGCACTGTTACTATTATAATCATTTTCTTAGTAATCTGACTTAAAATTCTCACCCGCGGCATGCTCAGTCTGCTAAGAGCAATGCTCAGAACAAAGTTTTAAAGTCCTTTGTTGAAATTTTGAAACTAGACAATTTAAGAGGAAAACTGCTGGTCTGGAAAGAATTCTTACCACCAAAACCCACTCCCAAAACCAAACACCAAAGAAAACCTGACTGGTGTAAATGAACCCCAAGGGCATCATGGGAGAAAGTTACCGCGTCACAGGGAGAAGTGGGGGCACAGGACAGGAGTTCAGAAGCAGACTGCTTTCGAGTTCAGGGAAAGGGTCAGTTGTTCCTGTTTATTGTTCCGTCTTTCGCCTATAAACTCACCTGGAGCGGGCACTGAACCATGCTTTACTTACTGGGGTACCCTTAGCACCTAGCAGCGTGTGGCATGACGGGGTCTCAGTAAGTACGGACTGAATGATTTGAATTACTGGTCATCTGCCCTAACAGAAAACTATGGCTGAAGAGAGACGGGGTCCTTACACATTAAACCATTCAGTCACATGCAGAAGAAATCTGGAAGAATTCTCTTCATCTAAATTTCTGTTCACTAAGCAACAACCTGCTCCCGAATGTGATCTCTTTGGGGCGCTTGTCTGAGAGGCAGCCTCAATGACTGTGAATAATCATTCTCATGGTACACCTGCTTTCGAATATGATGATTTTGTTTGTTTATAAATCAGTCTCTCGTGGATTTAGAGTGAATTTCTTATTGTTTAATAAACTTCTTAAACTGACAAAACTCAATGCTAAGAATGGAAACAAATAGAGATCTTAGTGGTTCTACCAAGATACTCTCAGTGGGAGGGCTTCTCCTTCTCAGTGGGGGAATGTCATCCTTCCCTGTGACAATTTGCTTAATGTCACAAGATCTTACATATCACATGGACACAAAAGTTTATGGAGGTATGTGTGTATATTTATTTACCTACCCACTTGCCTACCTATCCACATCTGTGGGTATGCGTACGTACGTGTGTAGTATACGTGTATTTGCAGTTTTACAAAATGCCTTCCCTTTATGATCTCAGAACACTCATAAAGCATCTCTATAGGAGATGCCGCCCTCACTTACAGCAGATGAGAGTGGCACTCCTCCGAACCAGTGCTGTGCATTCCTTCAGCGACTACGCGGTGAGTCCCTACCGAGTACTGGCCATCACTGTTACCCAGCAGGTCCTGAGTAAGTCTCGGCCAAGATGCAGTGTCCCTCCAACCCCGTCTGCTACAAAACCCAACTTCTAGAAAGATTATTAGGAAACTAAGGATAAACTGAGTCTTGGGTCGGGCAACCAAACACACCAAGAGTATTCTAAGGCAAAATGGTTGTATGAAGTAACAGCAGAAACAAAATTACTGAACACCTATTATGTTTCCAGTTGTTTTTTTTAATCAATAACAATGATTTTTCAAAAGTCAAAGACAGACTGAACGTGGCTAAAAAGGAAATCACACTCATGACAGGTGAGGAAGATAGTAAAAGAGCTTCCGGTTGTTTCAAATGATTCGGGTGCAGACAAGCCCAAGGGTATGGAAGGAAATCACACACGTCAGTGAGAAAGCTCTCCTGCTAATCTCTGAGGGCTCGTGGTCATTGAGAAAGATGCCAAAAGGCAGATGAGTTGTAAAACGGGAAATGGTAGGCCTTTGGGGAGTTCTTAATGCCAATTCCGGGGGCAAATTCTTGAACTGGAGCTTCAACAAACAGGCGGTAGGCACTTGGGAATGGAGGGGTGATCACCATGAGTCAGTGCGGATTCAATAAGAATGAGTCTTGCCAAAACTAACTTCATTTCCTTTTCTGATAGATTAAATGCATTTTTTTCCTTTGACCTGTATTTTATTTAAGTTATTTCATTATCTGCTAATGTCTTAATTTAATCTGGTCAGTCTACCAGAAAAGACCCTGAGCATGTGCACACACGTCATAAACTGCTCGTACACTGTGAGCTTGAAGAGAGCAGACACACTGCAATGCGAGGTGCCTGCAGCCAAGAGTGGCACTCAGCAAGCACCTCTGCAATTAGGCACTGCGTTAGGTCCTGCAGATTAACAGACAACTAAGACACAGTCCCTGTCTTCTAAATGTCTGTAGCCTACTTAAGGGAAGACAGACAGAGTTGTTCTCTGTTCTACCACTCCGTGCTCTGACATAATTCCCAGGGAACGTGACAATCTCCATGGAAAACACAGCTGCTCGTCTGTCCAAAGCTAATGTTGCATTCTTCGGTGCCAGCAGACACTGCTTTGTTCAGGTAGGCGGGAGAGTGGGGTTCTGAGGTACACCTTCTTCTCTGGATTCTAGGGGATGACTGGGTAAGCTAGTAAACTCACTCCCCTTTGCCAGTGATTGTTTTAAGGATGTGAAGGTGACCCTCTTATGGCCAAAAGGACCTGAGATAAAGACTGTTGGAGGCTTCTGAGAAATACATTCTTTTTCTTATAGCTTAATAATTTTTTGTTATCAATTACAGTTGACATACAGTATAATTAGCTCCATGTGTACAATGTAGTGATGAGATATTTACATAAATACGAGATTATCACCTCGATAAGTCTAGTACCCACCTGACACCATACAGGTATTACAGTATTACTGACTATATTCTCCCTGCTGTACTTTACCTCCCCATGATGATTTTCTAACTACAAACTTGCACTTCTTAATCCCTTCTACTTTTTCACCCACCCCCTGCCCAGGGCCACCTGGAATGAGCCAAAAGCAATCTGCAGATGGCCACCACCTGCACTGGGCTTGGAGGCACCTGGGAGAGGCTATGCTGCCAACTGAGGGGCATGCTTGGGGCTGCTCGGCCAGAGGTATGGGGCACACTGAGGCCAGACACTGCTTGTCTGGGGTTTGTGAATCTTTGAGAGAGACTTTAGGAAAGTCCACAGCAAGAGCCAAAGCAGGACGTTCATGTGGCAAAGACACTGGAAGTGGCTTGGATGGGCCTGCAAATTGAGTGGGGTGGGTTCTCAGGGAATCACCGGGGCGGGGCAAATAGTGCTGGCCAGGTTGATGGAGACTCAGATGTGGTGGCTGCCTGTCTGCAGGCTGGGATGGGGAGGGCTCAGGAAAGGAACAATGGCTTCTGCCTACACTTCTGTCTGGGAGAAAACTGCCCCTTCAGACCTCACCCTGAGGCAGACAACTCAGTTCTTTCCTCTATGTTCTTGGTATGTTCTTGGTGTCTTTTGAGCTGTTGCCCCAGAGCTGGAGCTCAAAGAGAGTGAGTCCATCAGCAAGTAAGTCTGTGTGTGGGCCCTTTAAGACGAAGGCCTGGGATTCCAGCTGTCCCTGTCTTACTCAGCTACTGGTTTTCGCAGCCAGAAGTTATAGGGACGTGTCTCCCCAGCACTGAAACCCTAGGCTGGAAAGCTTCCTGTGGGGCTAGGACCCCTCACTCCTCAGGGGGAACCTCCACTGCCGAGATATCCCTCCTGATTTTTAACTGATGGTCTATGGGGACCAGCCTATTCCATGTCTTTGCCCCTCCTCCCAGTCTGCACATGGCTTCTACATTCCTTAGTTATTCATACAGGACTTCTGTTCAGCTAGACTTCAGGCAATTCTCAGTGATGGCTATTCTGTAGTTTAGTTGTAATTTGGATGTGCTCACGACAGGAGGCGAGCACAGTGTTCACCTACTCCGCCATCGTGACCAGAGCTCGGGGGTGGGGGGGGGGGAAGCCTTTGTGTCAGTCTCCTACTTTCACAGAGCTGTGCGAAGATGTGCCATCTGGGGCAGCGGTGGTTATTTTGTGAATATGAGGACAAGGGACAGCCCTAACACCAACTAACTTCCGAGCCAATACTGGCAGCTCCAGATCTTTTGCTTTAAAAACAAAAAGCTACGAATCTTACCTTTCAAGCCACATTTAGTCCGTTACCTGGAGCCCAAAACTGACTAAGTGGAATTCATGATACACAGAATCAACTGACTGTTTTCTACGTAAGACGAGTATCTTTCAATCAAGTAAGATTTCAAAATGATGCTGTTAAAATACCAAGATGCAAGATTTAGGAAATGGTTAAAACCGTACGATAATTACTGACTATTAATCTCAATAAACTCTGAGAGTTGTCTCACTTAATGAAGAAGCATTTATGAGAACGATTTATACGCTGTTACACAACAAATCACAAACATCATGAGGCTTTTGGCTATGTTTCTTGTAAGATTGCAAGCAAAATGTCTTAATTGTGTGCTAGCCATGATGGTCAATCAACATTTTTACTTCCTCTTTTATATGTGTTAAATAAAATCATGCCTTAACTGCCCTGTCATTCCTAAAATACTGGTTTGCATACCCTCTTTCTCTACAAATGATGTGCAGAGAAGGAAAATCCCTTGGTTCTCAAAACAATTATAATGTTATAAACCTACTTACTCGTATTTCTGTATTTCTGTCACACTGAAATTGAAATATGTTTTAAAAACGCACAGATAATGTGAATTGTAATGCAATTACCTGGCTTGTGGCAAACCGTAGCTGGTTCCCACTCCAACCCGCGGCAAGCTATAGACAACTTTTTTCACTGTTGCTTGGTCAGGAAAATTAAACATAACCGAGGCTGTGATGAGAAGAAAAAATACGATTTAGGAAACCGCAGGAAAGCTAACCGCCAACTTCAGAAACTGATTTCCAAGGCCTATCACAACTCATTTGTAAAGGTAATAAATCTTCATGGGATCTCAGCTTTCTGTACATTTGTGTCCAGGAAAAAAACCTTGAATTTTAACATTTTCAACCAAATGAATGCTTTTTAATTTTTGTTTTATCAAGGGCCTAACAAAGAGAGAAATACAACAGGAAAAAAAATCAAGCCCGAATCGCACTATGTAAATGAATAATATTTAAATACGAGCACATTTTCTTTCTAAATACTTAATTAGACTTACTTCGGTTTGCCATAAATACTTCCAAAGCAGTGTTCTGTAGAAGATACCGTCTTGAGAATACAGCTCGTATCTCGCTGAACATCCATTTTCCATGGAGTCCCTCGGTGTAGGCAAGAACCTAAAATAAACAGTTAAAAGGGAAGTGTCACTCAGCAAAATACGTGGCTACAACTTAGTCTGACAATACCTTAGACAGTGCTGAATAAAAGTCAGGAAATTAGAGATCATCTTCCCGAAGTCATGATATATCACAACACTGTCAATCATTTGATCCTGCATATTTGCAAAATTTCCCCCTTTCTTAATTTTTTTACATTGGCTCATGAAGGACTAAGGAAGCAAAAACGTCCGATGATGAACGTGACACTGTGACGGAGAGAGTGCATGATGACTTGCTGGTCCTGTGCGCACTTCGCTGCGCTGGGTGACGTGACAGCACTGCTGGTTCCTTTGCAGTATCGCCCCTTTCCCCCGTTCCTTGCTCAACGGGGGCCCAGTTATCCCTGGGGTGTCCACGTGGTCAGCCCCAGGGAGTGGGTCGTGACTGAGCTAAGCCAGGGGTCAGGAAAATTTTTGGTAAAAAGGCCAAACAGCAGATATTTTTAGGCTTTGCAGGCCGTTTGGTCCCTCTCCCAACTACTCGGCCACTGAGCCACGGAAGCCACGCCATGGGCAGCGTGTGAATGAACGGCCCTGGCTACGTTCCGAGAAAACTTCATTTACCGCAACCCGGGCGGCCTGACCCGGTCCTGGGGCCAGAGTTGGGCTGACCCATGGTCTAAGCCGCTCGTGACAAAGTCACTCCGGGCTTTCCCAAATTCCCATGTGACCAGTGGTGAGGACATCTGTCCCAGCACTGGCTGTTGAGAATAAACCCGATGTCAGCTGTGGGTGTTTCAGAAGCGCGGATGAACGGGTCCCGCGGCCGGCGCCCCCGGCACACCTGTCCTTTCCTTGACTATACTGAGGTCCGATGGCAGAACGCGTAGCAGCAACTGCACAGCCCTGACAGGAAGGCCAAGGCAGCCATGCTCAGGTCGTTACCTTTGCTTTGGGGCGAACGGGAACTAGTTACTGAGTTTCACATACGTGGTATTTCTTAAGCTTTGAAAACAAGTTATGAAGTCCCTTTTTACATTTCCTTTCTGTAGGGATTGTAAGTACACACACACACACACACACACACACACACACACCAATATATGCTCTATTGGTCCTTCTATTTTTTAAAATTCTATTTTTGAACTCCTTAGTTCAGTTTTTGTCTTCCCCTCGACACTGCAGGGTTTTTGGAGACCGTCGGACTCCTGTTTAAATACTGGCTCCGCTATTCACCGGCAAGAGAGCCTTGGAAACGCTCTTTAACCCCATCTGAGCTTTGTCACCTGCAACACCGTGGCAACAATGCCCATTACTGGTTAGTTTTAGCGGAGACAGTGAACGTACAGTGCATGGCGTTCACTGTGACTTCAGTTCTGTCTACAAGTTTCTGTATCATTATTGTTGAACATAACATGTCAGCTGTTTTTCAGTTTCTAAATGCGAAACTTCTTATACCTTTCAGAAAGGGATAAATCATGACTTGCTACAATGAGTATTTATCAATTCCTAGTTGGGTGCAGTGGTTTCCAGATTTGAATTGCATAGACCCAAGTAAGTTTTTAAAAATAGGAAGAATACTAATACAGGGTTAATTTTTTTTTTTTATCAAGTAGGAAAAAAAATAAAGCAAATAAAACAGCCACAACAACTAAAACTATCTTTCACTATGACCACTGTTCCACAAGAAAGAAAGGAACGGAAGGAAGGGAGGGAGGGAGAGAGGGAGGGAGGGTGGGAAGGAGGGAGACGGAGATGGAGAGAGAGGGAGGGAGGGAGAGAGGGAGGGAGGGTGGGAAGGAGGGAGACGGAGATGGAGAGAGAGGGAGGGAGGGAGAGAGGAAACCTGGACAGTAAAACGAGTCTGATCTCAGAAAAAGGGAGAGACCCCACGAAAGCTCTTCTGGACCCTCTGTGCTAACCCAGTGTGCAAGGAGGATGGGGAGGGTGCGTGTGTCTGTCCCTCACACTGTTACTTATTTCCCTCTGGGAACCGCGATGCGATGAGCGTCTGCACGTGATCAGAGTCACACGTGGCCGGTTCACGTTGCTCAGCGGCAGGCCGCGCACACGGAGGGCCCCACGTCGTACCACCGGCACCAGTTACTGATTTATTGCTTTCCAGCTCCAAGTTCATCCTTAAGCGCTTGTTCTGTGCAAATGAATCTGTGCCCTTCGTTTCTCCTTTGCCAGCTGGTGCGAAGCCCAGCTTTGTTGGAAAGGACACTGAAACGGCTACAGGAGGGGCAGGGTCTCTTCCTGGCCCTGGTCAGCACGCTCCTGCAGAACGGGGGCCCACCCCCGTGCCCGCCCCACCGTGCATGGCCGTGAAGAGCACGCGGTGACGTTTCCTCCAGTGCTCCCCTGACCCCTGGTCGTTGTGTAGCAGAGTGCTTCTGCTGAGAACCCTCTCAGAAGGGTGGATTTCTGGAACGTTCCAGAGGTCAGAGCTCCCCCAAGTTCTCCCCCAGCAGGACACTGGAGTGACTTCACCATTCGGTGAGCTTCAGCCATGCCCTCCCCAGCCAGGCCTGGCAGGCCCCTTCCCTGGGTCAGTGTCAGCGCTAAGGGTAGTGGCTGCCCCTTCTGTACGAGATGCTCTGAACACACACGCACACACATGCACGCACACACGCAAATACGCACCCACCTTTTCGTTTCCCACTAGCCGTTCCCTCGTTACTCTAAGACCCTGCTGTAACTTCTATTATAATTATTCACACTGCACTTTCCCTGTTGACCTTGCTGTGTGCCCTCCCCCTCCTGACTGGACGCAGGCTGATGCACAGAACCCACCAGTCCTCTTACACCCCCTTCTCAGCTCCGGGCTGGGGTCGTAGCAGTTCTCAGGGACCTTCAGGACACTGAGATCATCAGACGGACGCAGTCAGGCCCAGGGCCAGGGAGCAAAAGGACTGAAAAGAAAATTAAAAGAAAATGTTTGGCCCGTGGCTCGTAAACAGCTCAGGGGAGCCGATCCCCGCGGCGCGGCGATGGCCCACGGCGATCCCCGCGGCGCGGCCAGTGCCGTCCACGGCGTGCGGCCCTCGCCACCGGGCCCGGGGCAGGAAACGGCACGTGCGGACTTCTCCCACCCTGAGTGGTCACCGTCACCCTCCTCACGGCAGAGGGTCTGGGGTCTCGGGCAGGGCTGACGGGAGGGCGCCCAGCGAGCCGCCTCGGGCTCTCCCCTCCCGTGGCCTCCCCGAGCTCTTGACTACCAGGAGCTCCTTCCTGCGGCTCCCCGCCCTGCAGCGAGCCCTGCGAGCCTCCAGGCTCCCTGCCGCGACCTCGCCCGGTTCTCATCCTGTGCGTGACACCTGTTTACTGTCTGCGGGTGCTTTCCGTTGTCCCCTTCCTGCGACATGCAAGTTCCGGGGGCACAGAACCCCGGCCTCTCTCGTTTGCTGTTCCCCACACGGTGCCTGCCGTCGGGCCGGGCACACGTGGGCTCCGCGCGTCTCTGCCGGGTGGATGAATCTCTGTGAGAACAGGACAGAGAGGACGCACGCGGGCCAGATGACAAGGAGTCTCAGCGAGGGTGTGCACGTGTGACTCCTCTGCTGACCTGGGAAAGGCTTCCCAGTGTGGCCTCCAGCGCCCCGAGTTTAGTACCGTAACGTCGGAGCCCGCTGCCCAGGTAATCGAGACCCGATCGGCACTGCATGTGGAGCCGGCTTCTCTTCCTGAGCAGTTGAGTCTGCACCCCTGAGGAGCTCGAGCTGGGTTACCTCCTGTCCTGGACGACCGGCGCCACACAAAGGACCCCCTCCGCGCTCCAGGGGCCCCCAGGAAGGTCTTCGAGGCGCACGCCTCTCACGTGTCAAAGTGCGCACTGACGTGTGCCGCTGGGTCAGAGATCACTTGCACTCTCCTTGACAACCACTTCATTTCCGCTAAGTAATTTAAAACATCTTTTAAGTAAAACGAACACAGATGGGCTGGAGAATAAACGGTAACGAACACCGCACTGCGGAGGTAGAGCACTACCCTCAAGGAGGCTCGGGGCCGCCATGGGCTTCCTTGGACGCAACCCCGGGTGCCCTGGGCGCTCCTGGGCTCCCTCCCGGGCAGGGAGGCGGCGTGACGCTCAGCGGGCGGTGACTCAGCGACGATGCCGCGGGGAGGCCCGGGGACAGGCCCGGAGACCGGCGGCGGAGCGGCCCGTCCGGCCGCTGCGCCAGGCACCCGCTACACACCTCAGAAATGCGAGCCAGTGCGGCTTGGAGCTGACTGAGCACCGAGCTTACGGCGCAGCCCCGTGAAAGCCTGCGCGTCACGCCCAGGGCTGCGATGGGACCTGCCGTGTGTATTTATACCTCGGCCAGGTACACGCTGTTCTGTGTTTCAGGACCTGCTATGATGACTCTTGGCTTTTCATTACAGCCCAGGATACTTTCCTAAAGCACGTAAGCCCCTGCACCTATCCGTGAGGGCTGTGGGTTCTGTTCGCTGCAGTTAACCTGCCCGTGTCATCGGGGCCGTGGCTGCCCGCTCCGCCCAAGTATTTACTGCACCGCGCAATCTAACCCACAAATGCTGAGGACCCCGTTCAGTTTCATTTTTCTGAAAATGAAATAATGTCATTTTCATGACATCATCTAGGTCATAAACAAGACTATCAAAGCACCTTGAGGGAGTTCCCTGATGGTGCAGTGGCTTAGGGCTTCGGCGCTGGCGCTGTCAGCGCTGCGGCCTGGGTTCGATTCCCAGCCAGGGAGCTGCCACATACCAAAAAGCAAAAAAAAAAAAAGCACCTTGAAAAAGCATCTGATGGAACGTCGTGGTGTTTTTCTTAAGCAACTACGGGACCATTCTGGGCTAAGTGCTCGGTATCCCGGGAAAGGAAGGCAGCGTTCCTGTCGGCCCCACGCCCGGGGTCGGCCCCACGCCCGGGGTCAGCCCCACGGAGGAACCGAAGCTCACGGGGAAGCAAGGTCAAGAATGCGGCAGAGCCCCTCGCGAACCACCTCGCCCGGACGTGCGTGCTTAACACGTGTGATCTGATGACCTTGGGGCAGGAAAGCAGGGCTGCGTGCGCTCATGTGTGTCAGACACGTACATGTCGTCAGAACGTGTGCATGGCTGTCAGATCGGTTTCATCGGCTTTTCCTTTCACGGCAGCTAATGCTGCGCAATGTAGTAAGTACTTGTCTGGTGACAGCTTTGCTGATCCCAAATCACCTCACACGTTAAAGGGAGTATTACAAACACTTTTTCCTTTGGATGTGAAAAATCCCAATTTTGGTTGAAGTTATATTTTATGCTAAGAGTTGATGAAAATGCTGCGGGAGGCTGGGCAGACGTGTCCCGATGAGTGTTCATGACGTCGCCACGTCTTCCAGAAAACGGCGATTTGGACAGTTCAATTCAAGGGCTTTTAGTCCAATGTAAAGTCACAAGCCCTCATTACTTTTATAATTCCGTACAATGTACCAGTGATTTTGGGTATAATAGATATAGTCAAGATGGAATCGTTCGAAAGCAAGTTCAAGTTGACCTCACACGTGATCGGCTGTGCTCTTTCCCCATCTGACAGCTGAGTCCCCGAGGAGTCTAAGTCCTGGAGGAAAGCAACCCGCAGGACAGAAGCAGCTTGGGTCCCCAAATGACCCCATGGGAGGTCAGCTCGGACTGGTACATGTTGTGGTACCCAGGGGCGGGGGGGTGGTGGGCAGGACCAGCCAGAAGTCCGGAGCCGCCTCCCAGCTCTGGCCACACGTCTCGGGGACGTCGTTTCCTCACCGAAGGCGTGGAGCAGTGTGAGACACAGGAAACAATGAGACGGTTATGGAAACACTGAATTAACAACACAACGCAGTAACTTGCCAAGGGGTAAGGGAGGTATGCACAATTTAACCAAGTTTCCAGACCCTCCGCTGCTTAAAATCTTATCTGTCTGGGAATGAGCCGGGTTCAGTCAGCATGGTCAGAGAGGTGGGCTCAAAGCCACCGACATGGCCGAAGGCACTCCGCAGGAGGGGCACCTTCCAGGTCCTGTCCGTACAAAATGCACGGAGAACCAACCCTGGACTATCTTGATACAACTGCCTTCAATTCGTACGGATCGTGCACGTTAGTAGCTCTGCTGCACACGCGTGCTACTAAAGGTGCACCAACGGGGGCGTCCTGGTGAACTGCGGCTGCGAGGTCGCTGCGCCGTGCGGGGCTCTGGGCTGAGTACGAAGGCTGCGGGGGTGCACTGAGAATCCCGCCCTCAGGGAGCACACAGGTCAGCAGAGGTGCCAACAGGTTAAAGGGACTCGGGCAACAAGGGCGCAGTGAGTGGCAGGGGCGGGTGCAGGGTCCTCAGGGCAGACAGGCTCTCCTGGCTTCGTCGGGAATAGGACGGAGACAGAAGGACAAACGTGGAGGGGCCTGCCAGGCAGAAGAGGCACACGCGCTGGGGCACAGAGCGTGACGGAACGTGGCACGTCGGTTAGCACTCCAGAGCCAGGCGTGACGGACGTGTGGCTCAGCAGCAGTTTCCAGTTCCTAAATACCTACCATGCACCGTAAGTGTGGATGCCTGATACACGTGAACTCTATGATGATTTTCACGACATACCGGGAGTCAAATTTTTAAAAAATGTTTGAAACGCTAATGGATCTAAATGGAAAAGTACACTAGCATTTGTATGACGTGTGTTTTTTTCCAGGTTGATATAAATAAATGTGTTAACTACAGAAAAAAGAGGTTTCCCCTTAAATTAAGAAAAAAAAAATTTTTTTTAGGACTTCTCTCTTCAGGAAGTGCCACCATGTTCATGTGTGTTAACAACCAAATAAACATGTGTCCACATGGCAAACTAAGTCATGAAGAAGGTACCACTTCTGGCATAGAATGCTACATAGTTCATATATTATGCAGTGTTAATGTATTTAGGTAATTGCATTTTAAATAATGTAGTGCGGCTAACATTTATTTTAATGCAGACAGATTCTTACTCGGTAGACAGGTAAATTAAAAAACATTCTTATCTTCTCAACCAATGTCAGTAAAATTTGGGAGGGCATTCTGCAGAGGAATAAGAAATTAATCTAGATGGGAAAGAGGGAGACAAGGAGATATGCACATATGTATATAATTTTCATAATGTAATATAAATCTTTATAATATCTAATACAAAAAATACATACATGTGACACACTGTACTAGTATCAATAATCGCCTCCTACAGACATTGCAATACAGTAAAATTTTGCTTTAAAAAAGTCCAAGAGATAAATCACAGAAAACCTAGTACCAATGGTTCCTTCTTGATTGAAAACACGATTTACCCCACCATAGTAGAAGTGAAACTATATGGAGCTAACTATTTGTATCTGTAGGGTTGGCAAAAATCTAAGAGTTTTCATAATACTGAGCAGGCTGCTAGGAAAACAGGCACTCACTATATTGCCACTGTGAGTACAAATTTTTGAACTTGACATCGAGGACATTTTGGCATTGTCTGTCCAAATTTCAAATACACACACCCTTTGATGCAGCAGTGCCACTCCTAGGAATTCTTCCGGCGGATGTGCTCCCACCAGAGCAAGATGAAGTCCGCACCAGATGAGTCACCGGGGCGCCCTTTATAACAAAAGAACGGCAGGGCAGGCCCACCCGAGGGGGGAGGGGTGTAATTCAATAAAGTAATCAAGTAAAGTGTGGGAGAAGCTCACATGATCTGGGTTGTCTTTTTAAAGAAAAATAATACAGAGTTACAAATAAGAAAATTATCTAAGTGAGTGAGTACTTAGTTAGAATGAGAAAACAAGTCACAGCAAATGTAGGAGCCTTAGAAACAAAGGGTGTGTCCTTCCCAGCAGGTCTCTTAAGGCAGCTGAGGAAGCAGAGACCTCTGTGCCCTCTTGGTGGCCCCAGGGACCAGGGCCCGGCACTGAGGTTGCATCAGCCCCACAGTGACTCTACACGCAGATCGAGAGCTCTATCTGTGATGGTGCAGAGACACAGCCTGATTTCTAATTATCGTCATGATGGCACGTGATTTCTCAACATACATTTTTACTTGTCTTTTTTTTTTTTTTTAATGTGCTAGCACAGATCAAATATCTCAGGTATGTCATAAACAGGCAGTAACCTCACTAAGTTTAACCATGCCTAGAACAAAGCTTTCTGACGGCACAAGCATTATATTTAGTGTTCATTTAAGTATTTTAATTAACATCGGGGTTTTAGGTCATTTTTTATTATTAATAAAACACCTAACAAATGTTCGCCATTATAGGTCAAGATACGTAAAAGGTCTTCGAATATACCTGAAGACGCACACGCTCCTCCCCATTGAAAAAAGAAGATCAATGCTTTCTCCCTTAAGGACTGATACACTGTGCTCAGCTGCTCTAAACTAGCTTTGACCGATGGGTATTTTTCTCAAATGATGAGGAAAAGATGTTTTAATGCATTTTGAAGTAAAAAATCCTAACCTCTAATAAATGTCCAAGCATCCAAGCATTAAAATGAAACTGAATGATAAATCAAAGCTAAATAAAAATTACATTTCCTTCAACGTTTTAGCTCCCAAAAGGGCTTTACCAAGTGATCTTCCAAAGAAAGTTGAACATTCGATAGCTGACAATTTAAAACTAATCCCCACTCCACTTCCTTTGGCTTCTGTGAACCGCCGAAGCCAAGCCCATCAGACAGCAGATGAGTCGCAGGTCCAGTGCGAGCTGGAAGCTAATCACATGGGTGTAAAAACATATAAAAGAAGATGAAAGTGCTCTGCTTTTAGGTGTGGCGAAATAAATGAGCGGAAAGCCGGAGAAAGAAGTGAGATGTTCCGGAGGGGCTGGCTCAGGCTGATGCTAATGCCTCCTTACAACGCGACAGTGCGGCGGGGGAGCCCGGCCGGGCTGCTTTAATTTCTCCGCGCAACAGAGCTCTCGCCTGGCCTTCTGCAGCACATCAAAGTCTCTGGAGCTCAATTAAAATTGGATTATATTGAAATGCTCCATCTATGGGAACTGTGTGCTCACTAACACTTTTCTCCCAGTGATACTCCAGATGACAGTCGCCCCTCCCAATTTAAACAGTTGTCATAGAGACGGGGAACTGAAGCAGCAGAAACTAACAATACAAAGGAAAGGTAAGAGCTAAGATTTCTGTGAATGAGGACTTGGTTTTTTTTTTTTTTTTCTTCCTCCAGCAACGCTGTTTATTACACAAACGATAAAGTACGGGAGACACAAACAGCATTACGTTTTGCATCTTGCATGTGAATGGAAAGCCGGCTAACAGTTCCACTAAGATTGTCAACATGTACAGTCAAATGTTTTCTGTCTGGGCACGTCCTACTTACTAAAAATTAAGGTCCCATGTCTCTCCCAGTGGAAAACAGCCAGGTACCAGAAACTACGGGATTAAAGAGGCCGTGGCTACCAAGCCTACACACAATCCGGTATCCACTTGGACGCGCAGGCACAATCCAGAAGGGACACTTTCTTCACTAAAGATGTTTCTTTCCTTCCCCATGCCATGGCTGGAGAAGTTTAAATTTGGGGTTGGAAACGCTAGCTCAGGCCTCTGCATGCATGGACGTTCCCAGTGCACACCACGTTTTGGCACATCTAGTTAACCCTCAAAAGGGGCCCCACCATCGACGAAGAGACCTACTGCTGAGTTTGATTTGGGAATTCATTTCCGGTTTGAATTAGACAGGTATTCTGTGCCGTCCTGTAGTTTCTCCCTCGCCCCGTGGCCCATCAGCACGGGCAGGAAAGGCCCCAGGACCAGGACGGCCACCGGGTGCGCTGGTGGCCGCGGAGGGCCCCGCGCGTCTGAGCGCACGCCGCTCCTCGGGGGCTCTGTTCCCGGGCGGACGGCGTGCTTCTGGCTCCGGGAAAGCCCTTAGCCTCCCTTGCAACGGGCTTCTCGCGAGTCCCCGGCTGCTTCCCCTCCCACGTGTGGGCGCCCACGCAAACACCGGAGCTAGCGCTGTGCCGCAGGGCTGGCACTGCTGCTGCCGGCATCTCAGGACCCGCGGTCCCCTTTCTCTCCGGGAGCCCGTGCTCGGACTCCGAAGCGGCAATGGAGCGGAGGGCGGAGAGCAAACAAAAACATGTCAGAAAATTTAAAACCTGCACAGATCAGAATTTGTCACAACAGGGCCCTGGTTTCAACCCACAAGCAAGGCCCCGCAGCCCGGGCCCTGCGGCGCCCAGGCTCCACACTTATTTATTTATTTTTAGCCCAGCTGCAGAGAACACCGTCTAATGAACCTGTCTGGGGCGGCTGTCCCCATCCTGTCAGGCATGTCAGAAAATGACAAGCACAGGGGACAGGGCGCCGCCAGTCACAGCCAGGCCTGCCAGCTGGAGGACTCGGCCCCCACCTAATCACACCCGCAGAAAATGGCTGTCACGCTTCCGCCTGACAGGACGGACTGCAGGGGAAAAAATTAGGACTGGAAACAATGCCTTTTGTTTCAATTACGTATCATTTTTACACAGTAATTAAAAGGAACCTACTAACACAGGCGATCCATGATGCTTCATCTGCATGTAACGAAGTGTCACCGTCATTACGTGAGAGGGACAGACAGGAAGGCTACTTTGATGATGCGGACGCAGAGGAGAGGCACACGGAAGACCGCCTCCGTCTCTCTCCCTACTAAGCTATGTCACACTGGAAATCTGACGCTGTTTTCAATTCAGTTCATTGATTTATTGATACTGTGTCAAAGAACTTTCTAGTAGAGATGAGCAGGTAGCCGAGTGCTGATGTGATTTCCCGTGTTCTGAGAGCCACTACGTCTGGAGAGGGGAAGAGGGGAAAAAGGGTACGGTCATCTAGCGGGAACGTATTTTCTGCTTTTTGTGATGTCGGAAAAAAGGCCCATCAGGACTAAGGACGACCCAGTGAGGACATTCTGGCTTGGGTCGTGTTTATACCACGTAACTCGATACGAGGGATTAAAGAGGGAAGAGCTGTAAGGAAAATCACACTGATGGAACGATTTCTGTGAATCGGGCTGTCGCGTCAGCATCGTGGAAATCATCCTGTAAACAAGTAAACGCGCCGTACGTGTGAGTGCACACCTGGCTCACAGCACGCCCACACACGAAGGCGTGATTACGTCATCAGACACACCTGCGCGCCGCGCTGTCACCGCACCGAGACCACAGACAGCAGCACGGTGCCCGCTCGCGCGGAGTCTGAAGTCACGCTCCGCACGTCTCACTCTAAACTGGACCGACGTTACGTTCACTACTGACACACTGGACACACATTACGGAGAATGCCACTACTAAACGCGTGAAGTGGGCACAGAACGACTGCCACTCACTGACCTGGCCAGTCTCCTCGACTGCCCTAACCAACCCCCAAGCCTGTTCCTTCACCTAAGAAACGGCGAGGGCGGTGACCACTCCAGAGGCCGCTGCGGAGGAGGGTGAGCACAGGCCCCCCCCGCACGGTGCCCGGAGCACCCTACAGTACGTGACGGGCACTGACACCACGGTTCCACTTGAGAGAGTCAAGTGAAGAGTAAACAATTCAAAATTAGGTTTCCCCTCCATAAAGTCCTAGTCCCTCTGGAGAGCATATGGCTGCATATCGCTTCTACTGTGCAAAGACCAAGTCTTTGACAACAACCGGCCACACCGAAACCCCAGTAAGGAAACAGAATGCAGCGACTCAGACCGGAACGTGCGCAAAGCACGGTCACTGCCACGGGCCCCAGGAAAGGACCAGGGGGGCCAGTGGACACGAGGGTACAGGGCTTACTTTTCCTATCCTAAGATGATCGAGGTGAAGGAGACGTGCGTTTAACCATTTCATATTTTCTTATACAAAATACATGCTTCTAACGTATGAGGATTTTCCTCAAGCTTTCACAGATAATGTTGTCGTTAGCCTGCTCGGTGCTGCTTTATTGCTGTGTTATTTAATTCATTCTAGTCATGGAGAAGTCAGGAGAGCTACAGCCTACTTGACCTCAATTTTCACTTAAAGAAACAAATTTCCTTTTTGCAAACTAAGACAATTTTTCTCCTGTCAACCTTGTTTTAAAATATTAACCTTATTCCCATTGCAGTAAGTATTCATATTTGTTATCCGGATTTGCTTACAATCGCAACTTTAATCCAGTTATGAAATTGTTCTAAGTTTATCCCAAAGAAAAGATGAGAAATAAATATTTTCAATGAACTACCTTTGTTATTGTGTAAATACACTTAAAAGAATGTCTCCTTTATTTTTGTTTGGCATCGAGTGACATCTTGAAAGAGAACGAAAACAAGGCAAAGGGAGTCTGATTAGAAGTTTTGGTGATGATGGCTGCTAGACGGTGTTTCTGAACCCTCTGTAACTGGCCTGGCCTTCTGCTAAGGGGCCTCGTAATGGAGGTCCGCACTCTTGGAGTGAAATTGGTGGGTGTATAAAATACGGTGCAAGTAAGAAGACTAAGTTGAACATAATCAAAATACTGCAACGCACACATAAACTCGGAGGGATTTGGGGGGAAGAGGGGAGAGAATGGGACCTTGGTCTTTGTTGTACTTCATGAAAATAATCAGAAGCAGATACAACATGTGAAAATTGGGTGTGAGATGCATGGCATTGGCTATATTCACATTGTTTTTTTCTTCTATTGATTTGACTATTTCATAATAAGATAATTTCAAGTAGTAACAAAATTAAAAGTACTGAATATGTGCTTCTCTATTGTCTCTATACAGGTTTATCAAACATTTTCAAATATTCAACTCCATTTAATCCTCACAAGATCACTGTGTGACGGGCAGGGACAGAAGTTTACTCCCAAGTTTCCAGTGAGGAAGCAAAGACGGTAATGTTGTCACAAAAACGTGACTGTCGGCGGAGCTGAGACCGGAACCCAGTACCCTGACCCAGAGTCCCCATAAAGAGTCCACCGTCCCGTAAATATGGCCCTGTCTGCCCAGACTGACGTCATTGATACGGTTCTATTTACCAGCCATCTCTATAATCATTTATGCGTGTCTTCACAAACATGTGATTTGATAAACAAGGCACTAAAGCCAAGTAGGTAAATATATTAAGCAGTAACTCTTAATAGGCTTTCCTAGTAACTTTCTGGTAGCCATTAATTTGTTTTAAATGTTTACCTGAAGCATGGTAGGACATGTAAAAGAAGACTAACGTAGTTTGCAATTTAGCACAATTCTAAAAACAAACGACACTGATTTTCATTCTCTACATACAAGAAAAGAAAATTGGGTCCACATCAAGGATGAGGACACACCATGCCCTCCTTTATGATAGGGTCTAGACAAAGCCCAGAACATTCGTGCAGGGCATCTGCTCTCAGAATCCCCCGTGTGCTGATGAGGGACGTCCAGGTAGGTGCCTGGGCGCTCACTGCTTAACATGACGTACACGAGTCTTCATGTAGAGGAGAGCTGTTTTATGCTGTGCTACGATTTTAATGATAACAAGTAAAATCCCAGTGACGTATTACGGCATTTGTATTTTCCTTGGAAGGTATCTAGCTTTATTGGGTTTGATGGCTAAGTATGATCAACTCAATGTCAATATGCCAGGTTGAAATAAAGGAATTTAGAAGTGATATTGTTCAATGACACAGCACTTGACAAAGGACCGAGTCCGACTGGAATAAATACTCTGTGGAGTTAGTACGTTGAGGGTGGTCCAATTCAGTGGAGGTTATAGGAGGCACTCCTAGGCACGTCGGGGAGGGGAGAAGTGAGGAACAGAAGGAAAGGGGAGGAAGGGCTTTGGGGGTGCTCCGGGCACGCCCCTCCTTGCTCACACTACACTGTGCACTGCTGACCACTTGCTCAGAACATACGAGTCGAACCATTAAGTTGGGGAACTCATCCCAGAAAAAGTGCTCCCTCCACCTCACTGCTGACTATCACTACTGTCAGCTTGGGAAGCTGCGCACCGACGCCAGCACCCGGTCCACCCTTCAGAGCAATCTCGGAACTCTTTCTGAAATGGCTGTCGGAGCTGTCGTCGTCCCCAGAACCTGACGACGAAGTCGGCGAGCGTGCCCCTGTGCGCTTACGTTGGCAGCGCTGTACAGACCACCGGCACTTTACTGAGGTTATGGCACCTCACCGAGTCGTCTGTACGGGGCTGCCAACGAAAACGCACGGGGGCACGCTCGCCGACTTCGTCGTCAGGTTCTGGGGACGACGACAGGTGGACGAGGTGCTGGCGTCGGTGCGCAGCTTCCCAAGGGGAGGACTTGGAAGGTGACCGGAGTGATAGTCAACAGTGAGGCAGGCAGCACTTTCTCTAGGACGAATTCGCGAACTTAATGGTCCGACCTCGCATCCCAAGGGTCGGACCTGCTCCTCTGGGACATGCTCACAGAGGGAAAGTGCACAGTTCTGGCTTGTGAACTCCGAGGTGGCTGGGCACAAGTGGTGTACAAGATGGGGGTGGGGGCAAGTGGGCCGCTACACTTGTCCTCCCTGTGGGGCCCCCAAGCAGCAGCCGATCACCCAAGACATTGCACCGGTGAGGGTCACCTGGGTTACTGCCACCCTCAGATATGAACGTAGCAACGGAGCATTTAGAAACAACGAGCGTTAAAATGCTGCCAGAGACTGTGAGGAAAATACTATGTCAATGTGAGTTCTTAATTTTAAGTGCTTTCAACTATCAAAAGAGAAAGGAAATGCATGAAGGCAGCATGTAGCTTAAATCTTTATAAAATAAAGAACAGAAAAAGATAAAAACAAAAACCAAAGGAAGGAAAACAGTTAAAATAAAAATAAGATGATTAGAATTCAAAATGTGAAAATTTAAAAAGTCTAAAAACTAGTTCTTTGAAAAGACAAGTAAACAGTGACACATCCCTGGTTCATGTTGTTTTAAAAGGGGAACAAAGGTACAAACCCCAAAAAGTTGGGCCACAACAACTGATAATAGAAACATGTTTAAGATTAAAGACGGATACTCTGAAAGTTGTGTGTCTTTCACAGTAATTTCTATTTTGTGATGTTAAGCAGCCCCAGGGAGAAGCAAGTGTCTGCTCTGCACAGTAACTATTGGGGACCCTGTCCCCCAGCGTCCCCACTTGACGCTCCTGTCTCTCTCACAGCTGAGGGCCCAGGCCAGGCTGCCCCAAGCTTGCAGGCCCACAGTCCCACGCCCACCAGACTCTTCAGCTGAGAGTCTACCAGGAAATGCAAGGCAACACGTCCAAAATGAAACGCGTTTTCCGGAAAACTTGCTCTTTTTTCGTAAGAACAGTGAATGTAAATGCTTGATCATTCTAAAGTCAGGCAGAAATGGGTGTGAAAATTAACTTTGCACTTTGAGGTAGGTGAGCATGTGCAAAGTATCTAAATTCTTGAAGGCCTCTATTTCTCATTTATAAAACCGTGCAAACAATGTAAGGTTCATAGGGAATCAGGACAATGAAGTGAAATAATGAATGGCAAGTCCTCTAGCTCAGTGCCTTTGTGGAACTCAAGTATCAGGAGAAGGGGTGATGTAGTAGTGGCAGATTTCCCATTATCATTTCAGCAAGCGGCACTGTTATTCACGGAGTAATCAAAGCTAGAATGTGTGACTTACTTGTAAACACTCTTGTGTCTTCCCTCCCTCTGTCCAACTGGTGCCTGAATCTTGGTGACTCCAGCTCCCAAACACTTCTCAATCCTGCCCTTTGCTTCTCATTTCTAAAGTCTCTTCACTGGATCTCAGATCCTTCCTCATCCAGCCTTACGACGCCCTACCCGCCGGCTCCCGGGCCCCAGCCAGACACCTGATGGCCCTGCCGCTGCGGGCTGCCAGCCCTGTCTCCAGGCCCCGAGGCCACTGCCTCTCACAGCCCACAGACCAGTGCCGAGCTGAGAACCCCCCGTGGGGTCGCCCCCCCTCCATACTTTTGCTTCCATCCATGTGAATGCCCTCCGTCTCCCATCAGACCTACTGTTGACTATGTCATGTCTGAGAAGCCTGTTGTCCCGTAACCCGGGAAGGGGTTCCTACTTTCTTCCGCCTCCTGTACTGAGGGAAGGAGGCAGGAAGGTAGTCACAGGAAAGAGACTTTTTGGAGTGTGTGTCCCAACCCCTGCCTTTTTTCTGAGAAACTGTCAGTTGTGTTTGTGTGTGTACCCTGTCAGTTGTGTTGGTGTGTGCCCCTACTTCTCCCTAACCACACTGGTTTAGACATCAGCCAATCAGGTTCCCTGTCCTTGTAATTTGCAATCGGAATTTTCGTTGGTATTGGGAGTTGCAGTGATTGCAGGGAGCTGCAGGAGCTACTTCTGGGTTCTGAGTAGAGCCAGGGAAATCTAATCTGTGGAGAGAAACAACAGTGGAGCAGAAGCAGAGACAAGAGACCATCTGGCCAAGAAAGGGAGAAATCCAGACTGTCCAATTCTAGAAGTTTAAGTTTTCCAACTGTCAGTTCCAGTCACTCGTCAAGTTGCAGCTGTACTTTCCCCTGGATTCTATGAACGACTCTGCATCGCTTAGAAGAGGGGTAGTTAATCTTCTCGATGAAGCTAGCTCGGGTGCTACTTCTCGCCACCACATGATGCCTGAAATCTCATACTGTGGTAATAATGGAATCAGGATTAGAACTGGTGGGGGGGCATTTGCTGCTTAAATCCTGCCATAATCTGCTTTCTCACATTCTGTAGGATTCTTGACAAATAAAATAAACAATAGGGAATTATAACCAGGTGCTAAAGAAAGAACTTAAAAAAAATTAATAGCTGATATTATTCTTTCTCACTATAAGGCTATTCTGGCCAAATTGGATGGAAGAATCTGGTGTGGATTTGAACCCAAAGCAAGGCTTCTACCACCCAGCTTCCACGAAGAGATATCTTGGGGTACACACACCTGACTGTCCCCCATGAACACGCCAGGCTCTGGAAACTCAGAGGAGAAACCCCTTTCCCGGAGGAAGAACACCAGAGGCCAGAGCCGAGGCGCCTTCGCTACGGACAGAACGGAGATGAGGGGGAACATGGCTCTCTCCTAAACAGAAGTCCCCTCATGGGTAAAAACTGGTCAGAAATAAAAAGTTGGATTTATGGTATGTCCTAAAGAAATGGTGAGTTTCCAGACCGATCGCTTAAATGGCAGCAATAAAAACGCTTAGAAATTTCCAACGGACTTGACCCGGGTTTCAGGGAGGTGAGAGTTGTGAGAAGCTGCAAGACCCTTCTTTGCCCCGTGGGGTCGGGGAGGAAAGGAAATCAGGTGAAAAACAGCGTGTGATGGCACGGGAGAAGGGGAGTCAGGACAAAGCCAGGCAACTGGGCACGTGGCTGGTGTCCCTGGATCGCATGGACAGGATGTCCCAGATGCGCTGTCACTGTGCGCTTGTGAGCCTGGACCCTGCTTCTCACTAGTGTCACCATCGGCACGTCGTCCCTTTCTGTCTCTGGCCAGGCCCTTAAGTCTATTGAAAATGAACACACAGAACCCTGTGCCCCGTGCCACTGGCGCTAAGGAGCAGACATGTCCCCATCCCACTGGCCTGGAGACAAGCTCGCCTGACGTGTCTTCTCGCCGAAGCATGGTTACACACGGTGACGGCAACGAAACCGCTGGATTCAGTTATGCTCTGCATTTCCGCTTTAGCGCGTATTGACTCAGTCTACATCACACTACTCAGAAGGCAAAAGCCATTTAAAAAAAAAATGAAAGTAGTAATTCATTCATGAATGCTGAAGAAATCTGAAAATTAAATGAGACATTACTGTTATTAAAAGCAGACCTCCTGCATCCTTGGGAACTACAACGTCATGAGCACATACAAAGCCAGTTGAAGAGGCTTGCGTGCTCTCACCTTGAAAAGTTTACAAGCTGAAATACAAGATTAGCATCATCTAACAGATGTAAGCAAGTGAATAAAACTAAAACCCTAACTTACCTGACACTGAGGAGTGTCATTTGATGCACTAGTAAGCAGGTCAGAATTCTGAAGTTTGGGTAAAGTGAGACCAGGAGGGAATTTCTCCATTCCCCGTCCCCCCAACCCCCAAAAAGACTGGATTCAAAACCAGCTTATAAGAAGAAAAGACAAAAGAAACTCTAATAGTTAGGGGAAGCTCAAATTTAACAATCAAGAAAGAAAAAGAAAGGTGGGCCTCAGGGGCCAGCACGCGGTTTGGGAGACGGCTGGAAAGGCTGAGAAGGGCACGGGCCACTCGGCGGACGGTTACTGCCCCCGTCACGATGGGGGATCTCAGCGAGCTGCGTGCTGGGGGGACAGGGCTCGTCCGCAGCTCGTGTCGTCGGCTCGGCCTGGTGTGGGCTTCCGGTCACTCCGGACCCGCTGTCGTGGCCGTCTGACTGGCCGCACGCGAGTTCAGTGAGGCACGCCACTGGCACACCGTCGGCCTAACTGTGACCAACGGACGCTTCCTGCTTCTCTAAGGTGAGGCAACGGGGTAAACTCGTGAGTCAACGTTAACTGCTGCCACATGACACCGCCTTTGCTAGGACAAGGACACGGAGAGCCGTGTGGCAGAGGGGGAAAGCATGGGCTTTGTCGCTGAGTCACGGTCAGCTCCGTTTCTGGCTCTGGCATTTTGCTGCTTTTGTGATTGGAGTTAAGTCTGTTTCTACGTCTGTACAAAGGGATCCGTCATTCCTTTTTGGGGTGCTAGAAGGACTAAAGATTTAGGTAGTTCTAAACGTAAAATAAAGTGCTCTCTCTCTCTCTCTCTCTGTCTCTCCCCCTTCCATCACCTCCATGTCATAAACTTAAACGTAAGAGAAGGTTTAACATTAAACAGTCGGTTTAAATGCCACAGGAAAGTGCCATCTTCCTAACTAAGCAGGAAGCTTCCCGAAGGCAGGGACGTACCCGCTCCTGGCCCCCCACGACTGGGCCCAGAAGGCACACGGCAAGCGCGTGCCCGTCGAATGCAAACTACTGATAATCAACTGGGATGGGGACGTGTAAATCCAGCAAGGAAAAAAAAAAAAGACTCCCAAAATATTAAACCAATGATCAAAAGGTTCATGTTAAATTTTGACAGGGGAAAGCCAAAGCTCATTCACATATGAGGAAAAACAATATCAATCAAAAACACTCGATGGAGATTATGAGACAATTTAGTTTAATTCAATGCAACAAATATTTCTTGAGTTTCTTAATGGGTTTCATGAGCTCTGGAGCCAGAACAACCTGGGTACAAACCAAGCATTTGGAGGTCAAAGAGGAGAGAAGTGCACTGCACACATCTGAGGGGTTTGGGAACCCTGTCGTTACACATGCTGTGGGACAAGAGACGTGGAGGGTGGCGGTGAGGATGATGGAGAAGGGACGAGGGCTGGACCTCGGCAGCCCGCGAAGGCAGCAGGGGCTCTCCATGTCAGGTAAAAAGACAAAAACAACAACAAGCAAAAACCTCCTAACTAATTCCAGTGGGCAACACGATCTGGGTGTTCACAAGGCTAATGGCGTCCTTTAAAACCGGGGAGTTAAGGGAAAACCGAGGAAGGAAAGGACCAGGCTGCGCTGGTTGGAGGCTCGCAGAGCCTCCGGGAGGGCTGCTCAGCAGAGCCCGCGGTGGCAGAGGGCAGGCCGGGCTGGGGACCCTGGGCCTCGCCGGCTGGAGGGGAGAGTTAACGCAGGGAAGGGGGGATCAGTCCGAGGTTGGGAATCCGGGGGAGGCGAGGGCACGCCCTCGGGGGCGGGAGAATGTGCACGGAGGGCCCGTAGAAAGGCCAGGGAGTCGGCCCAGGGGGCGGATGGGGGATTCTGGAAGCTCAACGTCAAATGCCGTGCAGAAATCAAGGAACGCCAGCACAGCAAAAAGCCCTGAATTTAGACATTCAAGGTCTAAAGTATGAGACAGATGCAAAAACATATTATTTTGAGGGCACACGTGGGATAGCGTAGAGACAAAGGACGCACGGAGTCAGAAAGAACACGGGCGGGCGTGGGGCAGGATCGCCTGGGTCCGCAGCCCCGACACTACCTGGCTGGGAGCTGGGACGGACGGCTCCTCTGAACGGCAGTCTCCTCCTGTGTGAAGTGGCGATCACTACGTGTAACTCCCTCAGCTGCTGTGAATGTGAAGTCGGACGGTGTAGGCACAGTGCCCGGTACGGTGCCTGGCACGCGCTATCTGCCTGGTGAACACCAGCTCCTTTTCCCTTACTCTGCGGAAAAGGTGGGCAGAGGACGCCCCTTTACTGAAGAGACATTTAGGAAAATCACAAAGACATGCACGAAAAGTCAAGTCGTAAACATAAAAAATCGGAGTGTGGCATGAATAGTAAATGCAAAAGTCGAATAGTAAATAGAAATAGAAGGGCCGTTGAATCGGACGTCTGCAGACGCTGGCTCTATTCCGAGGAGCATCATTTACCACGGAATTTCCCGGATAAACTCATTTAATTTCCTGCTCCTCAGTTTTCCCATTTATGGCAGTGAAATGGAAATTCTAGCTCTGCTCATTCAAAAATGACTAGTTCAGGATCAAATATGACAAGATGTCTAGGAAGACAGTTTACAAATTACACAGTTTAAAGATAGCATTACTGGATTTTATACATATATAATTTGATAGCGTTGCTATGCATGTCAGTGTGTGCGCGTATATACCAATTAAACTATTGGTTGCTAGCTGGATATTATCCTTGAGTGGAGGCCAATTCTCAGTAACACCTGAATCCCAACTCTTTGTTATTTTTCCTGAATATATGAACCCACTATGTAGACAAGGATGAAATTTAGGCTTCTTGTTCCCAAATTAATCCAACTTTGAGCATTTCCATTTGGTACATACTTAGGCTTGTAATTTGATCATTTGACTATCCTATTAGTTCCGTGCACAGAAATACGTATATTTTTTTTAAGTTTCTGCAACATTGAAGGTTATATGTAATTTACAGAAGTACATTATAGTCGGAAGGGAATTTGTGTCCCACAAGGTTTCTTAGAGTCCAGCAAAACACCTGTGTTATTATTCTGCAACCAGAAGGACAGCGCCTGTGACATTATAATTGCATCTTACTGTGTGTGACACAATACGTACTTTGCAAGAATGGGTCAAATGAGAAGTCATAGAAAGGCAGGTAATTGAGGAAAACAGAAATGAAGACTTTGGATTTTTAAATGTCCCATTGCTCACAGCCTCATTTAGTGAAAGCAAATATACTTACTATCATCTGAGCAAGGCAGGCACTGCGGAAGGGGGACGCTCGGAAAACGGAAGGAGCGGGCAAAACGGATCACAGAGTGTAGGGTTCTCGTGACCTAAGGCTCTCAGGAGGAACCGAAGGACAATGTACTGGATGCTGAAACGTTTCACCACTGAATGTGAATCTCCAAAGGTAAAAGCGCAATTTTTTGGCAATGCAAGTGAAAATGTGTTTTGCAAGTTCATAATTTTTGGTTTTAAAGGTACACTAATGGAAGCTGCTCAAAAAAAAAAAAAAAAAAAGAAAGAAAGAAAGAAAAAAAAGAAAAGAAGAGAAAAAAGAAGAAAGGAATACACGTCCTCTGGACTCTCTGCGGTGGCTTCGGAACATTCGAAGGCGACGGCGATTCCGTGTTTTCTGACAAGAAGGGAGGTGGCTCGGAAGCGCCCTGTCAGCTGCCGGCTCCGGGCCAGAGGCGTTAAACGCAGCTCCGGCACCTTCCCGCCGCCCCGCGCCCGCCCCCACCAGTCCGGAATTTCAGGAGCAAAGAGCACAAAAGAGCTGATGAGCAATGAATGCTGCGCCCTTCCTCAATTAATCTTGTCTCTCTACCTTTGCTTTTCCTTTCCCGCTACATGAAGGTAATAATGACACCCTCATCCATTATCCTTTTATCCCTGTTATTCTCGTGAAATTGCTTAATAATATGTTACAGATTCGTCTTCACTCACATAATTCTTCCTGTCATTTGCAGTATATCATCCTACAAACATACAGCCCACTCTCACTGGCCGTGCTTTGAAGATTATTGTCGGTGACATCTTCAGGGTGCGTGTGGATGCTGGAGCATCATTTCGGTCGCAATGGGAAATTACACTGACTTATCTGTCATTGCCAAAAGCACAACAAGCAATTCAGCGTTAATGCAGAGGGAACACAGGTTTTTATCCTGCCACCAGCACAGGAGCACTTGTAAATGTATGCTAATGTGGCCCTTTCAGAGCTGAATAACCCTCGCCCAATGGAAGCCGACCCACGCAAACACAAACACAGGGGACCCCACTCCCAGCACCGGAAGGGTCAGGGATCCACGGGTGACGAGGACCCGGCTCACACCTCTGTTCATACTCATGCTGATTTCGCTGGGAGTGGGACACAGACATACTACAGGAAATGAAAAGATCTCATTTCCGTCAACCAAACGCTCCATTATTTTTCATGAAGATTTCAACTCAAAGAATGAGTCCAGGTTCCTCCACGCCTGCGGTTTTCGGGAGATTTTCTGCCGGGAGTTCAAGACCACGACAAATGAGCAGTTCTCCCTGATTGAGGGTGGCATTCCAGAGGGACCCAGGCAATCCAGCCTGCATGCCAAGTCTGACAGCACATGACAAGCTGGTGGGCGCGCAGTAATTTGACTAATTATGCCGGATTAGAGGATATTAATGCAAGCTGTTTTCTCCAGAGTTAATGACCTGCTGACTGGGCCCCGCTAGGTCCACAGGCAGCTCAAAACAAACCCCTGTTTTGTGAGCCCTCGCCATTCCGCATCAGCAAATGAGTACATCAAACCGCGGAGCAGCAAAATGCAAGCGACGTCTTGTCTGCTGGAAGCTCACGCAGCCTTCCCCAACTTTCCACCTCAAGGGCTTCTTTTGTATAAAGCTGATGTCAGTGCCTTTTTTTTTTTTTAAAGGGGAGTAGCTGAGAAGTAAAAAGTCTGGGAGAGAAAAGCACTACTTCAGGAGTATGTTATTGTTGGAGGGGTACAGGCTGTTCTGAAACAGGTTTTATGGGAAAACGATATAAAATGTGTATTAATTTTATGACACATCGACCTTCTCCATAACATCCATATGTTACAAATAGTTAGGAATGCCAAAAAAAGATTAATGTGTAATAAAACCTTTTCTATCTCCAACTTTATTTGAAAGATATTTCTAAGCTCCAAGGGGATTTTATGTTTTCAAAAAGCAGCTGGAAGATTTAAAGTTACATAAATATGGAAAAATGTAACACTGAGATTTTTAAATTATTTGTTCATTTTTTTAAAAATTAGGTCACACTTAACAAAAACTTAGCTAAGAACTTTAACATGTCCCTGACTATGTTAAAATTTATATAATTTACACACACACACACACACACACACACACACATACACACACTTTGCTTCTGAAAAAGATATAAAGTGACTTACAGGGACATATAAAATATGATTTGAATGAAAACATACAAAACAAACAAACAAAAAAAATAAAAAACCAAGACCAAAAATAGAAAATGAGTCGAGACGTAAGATTGAAAATAAAAATTACAAACCATACCACAGAGTCATTTAAACTTCCTTTGTTTGGGTCACAAATTTGTGAAACCCCAACATCCAGTGAAACAAAAGTAATAAATTCACCATAAAGTCAGTAAGGTAAAACCAGACCAGATCATGAACAATTGCACAATTATCTCTAATACTAAAGCCAGAAATGAATTTACGTCAAGGGTTTTCACAAAAAGATCACTATAGTGTGACAAAACAACGTTTCAACACCACCCTTACACTGAAAGTCAAGGCTTACCGTACTTCCTGAAGTCCAAGTCAGACACGTGAGTCCTACAGGCAGGTGGGGTGATGGAGCCCAGTCCTGCCTTCTGGGGGACAGCAGCTGTGCAGAGGGCCACCCTCTGAGGACCGCCAGATGCCTCTCCGGCAGCACCAGGGACAGCGAGGCCACGGGTGTGCCAATCTGCCGTAGTGTGGCCTGGCCCAACAACACGAGTGCAGTGAACCAGAGTCTCTGTAGAGACCCAGAAACAGGAAACACAGAAAGAACGAACGGAAGCTGAACCGTCGCCATGTAGGGAGGGGGCCAGGGGAGTCCAGATGGGTCACCGGCAGGCTGAAAATGAAGCGAACCCAAGCCACGAGCAAGTGCAGGAAGTGGATGTGCTGAAGGGAGAGAAACGGAGGTGGCGCGATGGGCAGGCTTATGCAAGGGACAGAGCGGGCAGCCCCTTGAGTTGACTGACTTTGGCCTTCAACTCCCAGACCACACGTGCATCTAGTTTTATACTAAAGTCCCTATTCCTTGAGGTAACTCGAATGAAGTCTGTCTGATGCAACCAAAGAATTTCACCAGGAAGAGGTTAACGTGATGGTCCAGGTTCCCGGGGTTCGCCCATCAGGTTTAATCCAGGAGTAGAGGACATTCAGGAGCGAGTGGACTCACGTTCGGGCCACCCTCTATAGACACGTGTCACTCAGCCAGAATGTGAACTGATACTGGGTCGTGGTCGACGATACGCCGCCCGTCACGTCGCACAGTGCGACGCGTGTGTGTGAGGAATGAAAAGCAGAGCCGTGCGCTGCCACTGACAGCTGGAGCCAGGGCGGGTCTGCCGCGCTCTCCGGGACGCCCGCCCGAACACAGACGGTTCCTCGTGTGCCGGGGGCACCAGGAGCAGGGCGAAGGGCCACCTGTCTAACGCACAGGCTGACGGAAAATCTACTCCTCAAATCTTCAGGCCGGAGCTCACAGTCATACAATTCCTTGTGTAAAACAAACAGCAAACTGGGGGCGGGCAAACACAGCACAAGGTCCACGCTGGGCGTTGAAACTGCTTCCAGGAAAGGCAGCCACAGCCGGTGCCGTTTCGGACGTCCGTCCTGCTCCTCAGCCTTCCTGGTGGAGTAGCCGTGCAAACACCACCCGTTAGACAGCCGCTGTCACTGCCCTGGCTCCGGGTCAGGCCACCCCAGACGGTCCGTGTTGCCTCCCAGTTCGTTCTTCCCACACCGGGCAGAGGAGGTGTTCAGAAAAGGAGCTCTGCTCCAGATACTGGGGCAGCGCCCCCTTCCCGCCCCCTGGCCGTAAGCGTCAGCTGTGCGGCAGGGTTGATGACGACAGGGGTTATGGTGGAAAGGAGAAGTCCAGGGACCAGGCACTAGGGCACCCCGATGTTGGGTGGCTGAGGAGAAGGGCAGGTTCAGCAAAGGAGATGGAAGAGGAGAAACGAGCAGGGATGCTGCAGAACAAGAGTGCAGACTCGAAAAGCCCACGCGAGACAGTGGTTCAAGGGTGAGGGTGCGGTCAGTTACGTCCAACGTTAAACGGGACCCAGGCCGGTCTCCAGATTCAGCGAAATGCAGGTCACTGGTGACCGTGACAACAGCATTGTCAGTGAAGAGGCCAAGGCAGAAGCCTACCTGCTCTGCGTGGATGTAAGAGAGAGGGAGAGATCAACGCAGACAGCTTTGGGGGGCGCGTACAGCGGCCAGACTGGGGGAAGCTGGCCGGCGGTCCCGCGTGCTCCCCCGCCAACACCTGGGCGGCCGCGAGGGGCGGCCCTGCGGCGTGGCAGCAGACCGGCTGGCTCACAGAGTCCCCTCGGCCCCACCGCAGCCGTTTACTAACCCGAGACATGGTTGGGAGTGAAGAACCTTGAGCTGGGCGTCAAGAGCGTGGGCTGCCCTAGTTTTTCTTTTTTCTTTTCTTTTTTTTTTTTTTTTTGCTTTTTGGTATGTGGGTAGCTCCCTGACTGGGAATCGAACCCAGGCCGCAGCGCTGACAGCGCCAGCGCCGAAGCCTTAAGCCACTACACCACCAGGGAACTCCTGCCCTAGTTTTTCTAACTAGTCATTTGGGAACTTGAGGGACTGGAATGAAACGTACCGAAGCAGTGCAAAGAAACAACTTATCCCAAATTCTAACGCTAGACTTTAGGGGTCACTGACTTAGGACGTGCCTCTCCGCCGCGCTTCAGGAAACACGTAAGGCAGTAGCAGGACCGTCCTGTTTCTGGGCTGCTAGGTGCCTGCTAGTCCTTACGTGATACTTAAATCCAAAGCCCCTGGGAGGTAAGGATTAATGGCCCTGATTTTTGGACGAGAAAGCTACAGACCTGAAAAGTTAAGTGGCTTCTTACTCGAGTCTGCCTAACGGTGCATCCTGGGCTGTTCTAACGATGGCACCTGCAAGTCACAGTTCTGTGTAAGAACTTCAAGACACCACTGCTATAATAATACATATGACTTCGCAAGCACTTCAGAGCCCTAGTAATGCCGACTTGTAAGCCAAACAAAAACCTTTCTAATCACTTAACCACTGCCATAAATAATAAGTCAAATAACTCTAATAGAGGAAATTAGAAATAGTTAAAAGAATCTGATGAATTTATATGGATCTGGTGTTCAATAATTCTAGGAATTTATTTCTCAGTTTATCTGTTACTTAAATTTGAATCACAAATCAACTAGAAGTAAACATTATTTTTACACACAAATTAAAACATTTATAAATAAAATCTGTAAGATGAAGTTAAAGACTAAACTAGAAAGTTTTCTACCTTTCAAACTAAATTAAAATCAACTACTTAATTAAATATTGATTAAATTACAAATGATTTTCTAAGAGTCCTCCCATGCACAAGACTTCCCAAACATTAAAGCTCACGACTACCTTGGAGAGGATTCATTTCATTCACTCCATTAACCTTTTTGGTGAAGAAAAGGTGGTTATGGAGGAAACTTCCCCAAGAGACAGAGGGAACTGCCAGCCGTGCGTTTTTAACCTGTCTCTTCAAAACTGTACTCTGGCCATCCCTGTTCAGGTGCAATCACAAATGCAGAACATGACTTTGGCTGGAGAACATGCCTGGATGTACTCCTGATACGAGAAGACAATTAGGAAGTTTGTTCTTATGCACACTGACTGAGGAGTTGGGAGGATTAACAAGGAGAAATGGAGTATTTCAACAATAGAAGCTAAGTGAAACTCGCAGTCCAGAATTCTTCCTTCTATGTCTCACTTCCAGATCTCAAATTCCAGGTGTAATTAAAATTTTAGACTAACCACAGAGGCCAGTGAGTTAATCTTAACACAACAAAGGCCAAAGGCCAAATCTCCACCACTGAAATGACAGTTACCTATTTCTGAGTCTAAACTCAAATCCTATGTCTCCGTCATAAACCACACATTTTTAAAGAGTCAGTTTTCACCTAACTGTTTGAATTCATATTGACACGTCATGGTTCCAAATAAGAATGTGTACATTTTATTGAGATGCTTGTCTCCAACTGAATGATAATGGATCACGGTCTCGTTATGGAAAGTAACTTAGAAATGTGATTTTGACTTCTGATTTTTTCCCCGTTTACATGCTTTACAATGATACACACTTACATGTATTTTACCTTTAAATGTCAGTGAACACAAGGCTGTAATTCACGTCGTGGAGGGATACACGTTTGCGTGCCTATGTGATTCCTGGCTGGTTCCGCTGCACTAAGGCCCCGGAGGGCAGGGCAGCATTGTTTCAGCCCTTCCTACCGTTTCACCAGCACAGTCTCTGCAGCAGCAGATGATTCAAAAACATTTTAAGAATAAATGAATAACTTTTTCACTGTGGAGAGATGTTTGCATGATTGTTTATCCTCATAGCCACACACATGCACGCAAGCAGACACACCCAAATACACACAGCCCTTTGGGAAATGTGAACATTAAAATTCAGTAAAGGAATTTGAAATTTAAAGGAATTCATAGTTTTGGGGATTTGCCCCCTCATAATGGAGGCTTTGTAGATAGATATATGAGAAGCTCAACTGGAACTTGGCGTGGAACGCCTGCGCCCAGCATTAAATGATTTGTAGACGGCAGGAATTACATTTACCGTATACTGCATTCAGAGAGACAGATGTGTATTCAAAAGCAACAACACTCACAGAAAGGGTGAAGTGGGTCATTAGCACTGGAAGCTGTGTTGGAGGCCATGTGGTCCAAACATAAACAAAGATGTAACCGGCTGCATATAATGCAGCCTGATCGCCATTTGCCGGCCGACTTCATCACTGTCTCTGAATGCTCAGCACATCAGAAACCAAAAGTTCAGCGTTGGAAACTACCAGCATTCAGAAGGCATTCACAATTAAAAATGTAATGGGGAACCCAAAATAACATTCTTGAGGATGAAGGATTACATCACCACGACACTAATTTCCTTACATTGGAAAACTATATTATGAGCGAGCAACCAAAACGGTTCCCATCAGACACCCCACCAAGCACTTGGCTGGCGTTTTCCACACGTCGCTCCGGTGAAAAAGGGTTAGCGGCGAAAATGCGCTTCTGAGAGTTTTAAACCATATTGTACAGAAGTCACATCAAATTAATACTGAGGACCATTTAGGGCTTCTATTCTGAAGGCTTTTGAAAGGGGATTAAACTATGAAAACTCTCGTGATGCTAAAGCACCTATTAAGGGGCTGAGGAGTAAGACGGGAACAATGCAAGTGTTATTTTTAGATAAGCCCGCCCTCGCGTGCAGAGGCGCCCACGCCCGGCAGCCCCCGTCCCCTGACCACGCCCCACGCGTGGGAACGCCCACGGGCCGAGGGCTGCTGACTGTCCTTTCTGGAAGCAGGCCGTTTTCCTTCCAGTGACACAACGTAGTTAGAGCGCGTTCACAAATACAAAACATAACTCGGTGGGATGGACAGAGTGACACGGGAAGTCACCCTGAGCCCTGAGCTCTTTGTTTCTGGTCTTTGGAAGACCTCTAAATCTAAGAAACTCCCCTAAAAAAATGAGTGTCCACCCTATGGTTCTTCGCAGAATGAACAATGGTGGGTTTTTGTTTTTTATTTTTTATTAAAGCAGAAAACGGCGTGAGGAGAACACGACCCTAGCTAGCTGTCATCTCGTCAAAAATAATGAATGCTCCAGAGGTTTCCACTTCCTGTCTCCCCAGTCATTGGTCCAATCACAACAGGCTACCGAAGGGAAAGCAGTGGGCGAAGAACACGCTCTTCCGCGTGGGCCCCAGCCATGCCCGGAACCTCCCGACAACTACCTGGCGGCCGATGTGACAAGGCAGCAACCCCACAAGACAACTGGAAGCACTGGGCTGGCCCTCGCTGCACGGCGAGGGCACACCCTGCACGGCGGATGGCAGCCCTGTGTCTGGCCCATCGTGCAGACTGCGCCGCACCTTCCCTGAAGCACAGTCATGCGCTCATGTAACAGTCTTCTGGCTAATGATGCAAACATGAAGTGTAAAGTCTCCTTAATGTGACCCCTGTTCAAGTCCTAATTGGATTGAAGCAGGCTGTGAGTGGAAAGGGACCCCGGATTACTCAGGAAAGCTCTCACAAAACCAAGCCCAAATTACAAAGGGCTGCTCGGGCTGCAGGACACGACGACGAATAGGCAATGGACTGCAGCTGTCACTTAAGTTAAAAATCTAATCAACTGCCTTTTGGAAACAGGTAACTTTTGGAACAGTATCTCCATTGTGATCCTCTTCAGAGGACGCTTGACCCAAATTTAATAAGCTGCTACCAAGCAGAAGGGCAGCTGCATGCAAACACTGTGGAATGATAGTGTGCATTCAGAGCGCTAATGATTTTAAAACGACTACAACCACCGCTTCATTCACGAGGGACAAAGCTCGGGCTCCACACAGACTGTCTGAGCAGACAGCATTCGCTTGTCCCTCGTGAACTCCGGAGGTCACCCGCATTGCTGAGGATATCTCAACAGTTTAATTGTGTTTCTTCTATAGGAAGTCTGAGGGGGAGAAACTCAGAGTCCCCTGTATATGAAAACTAGCTTTTCGGCAAGGAAACACATAGCCTAAGTGCGGAGACGAGGGGGCGCGTGACATGCAGACAGGTGTACAACACGCAGTAATTATAGAAGCTCAAATTAGTTCTTAGGCCTGGGGCGAAAGAGAGAACAGTGCCTTGACAAAAGGGAATAGCAAATAAGGGTAGCAAACAAAAAAAATGGCTTGAATGTGTAAATTAGCAAGAAAAATGAGACAGAAAAGCAGCTTTACTCTACTATTATTCCCCACGTGAGAACAGAGCAGCTGAACGTGATCAAGGACGCTTTGGAGAAGAGAGGCAGGCGTCACCAGCGACTCCGGCCGGAGTGGCAGCCCGACACCCGAGTCGGCGCTCATTATGTGCTGAAGTGCTCCCAAGCAGCGCCTCCTACACTTGACCTATCATATTACTTCTTCTGTAAACACGTAATCCTGCTTGTTAGGTGGTGTCAACACGGGCACTCACTCACGGCGGCTGTCTTTTTGTGAACAGACACTTTAGAAGTACTGCCAAAACCGAAAAATTGACACCATAATAAAACATTCCGAATTTCAAGCAGGTAAACAGATCTTATGCTTTTCTGTAAAAAGCAATGGAATAAGCATTACATCCATTTTTTTTTCTCATTTAGGAAAACAAAACAAAACAAAACTGTTTGCTTACGGCAAGACTACCCATTTCCACAGGTGATTATAATTAACTGGGTACAGATCTAAGCCAGCAATAACACCTACACTGGTGTGGTCACAGAAATTCCACGAAGCCCTCTTTCTTTCAATAACAAAACAACACGCAAACCTCAACCAAAGGGTTGCGAGCAACTCTCAATGATAGCAAAAAAGTGTACGTCTCTATGTCGCCCGTACCAGACATGGCCGACCCTCAGGTATCAGAGGTGCATTTGGTACATGGTGCTCCCGTCGGTGAAGACAGAGAGCATTTAGTTAAACTATGACGCAAGCTAAACATTTAATGTAGCTAATTGAGAAACATAACTTCAGTATTTTTATATATAAGTTTTCTTAGGAAGATTCAGATCTGAACCCAAAATAGTTTCAGGGTACATTTGGGTAAGTTCAATAGTCAAGGAGAAAGTGCAACTTCATAGAGAGATTAGAGTACTTGATTTTGAACTCCTTTTCTTCAAGATCGTAAAAGATTTTTTTTTTTTTTAAAAGCTAAGTGTAATCCCTGCTCTCCTAGGGTTTTAGGAAAAGTGTCTCATCATCTAACACTGCTCTATCATCTCCAAAATAAGCACATCGTGAAGTCTTCCCATGCTATAGTGGTGATGTGTCACTGGGGCTATTGCACCAGAGGACTCCTGCTTTGGTCCCCTTGGTCTGGGTACCAGGTAGGACCAACCTGCCTGGGGGAGGAAGGAACTGGATAGTAATTAGTGATTACTGGCCACCACCCATGAAGATATGTTGGGAATTCTTACTGGACACATAACAGATGAGATCAGCAATAAGAAGTTTTCAACCCAGGGAGGGTTGGGTGTTACAAGTTGAGTATCTAAACTCATACATAAACAGTAAAATATCCTTATAAGCAAGTAATTCCTAATGCGCAAGAAAATGTCTACTAAGCATCTCCAGTGCATTTCTGTCACGAAATTGAATTTATATGACCTTTAAAGAATAGAGCTTTTGTACAAATCAAAATACGCTAAGATCTACAATGTTATAAATCCAGCATTCAATAATTTTGGTTCCAAAATACAATTATCTTCGGGAAAAATAATACAGATAAATAACACAAATACCCAAAGTGAAAACGAAAACCCAATCTCATAAAGAAAGTTTAATAAGCCATAAACACAAATAGATGTCTCTTTAAACATTTGGTAGAAAATTAATGGGGAAGCATAAATATATTCAGGCATATAATATTAGATGATATTGTAAATAAATAATCTGATTTCTCCTAGACATCTAAGAGTTCAGAGTTTTCCAAATGGAAATCTCACCGTCCACTGTTAAAAGAGATGCATAGCATGTCTTCCTCCTTCCCGAGGGTCAGAGTGCTGTCTAAACTGACGGGCCAACATTTAGGAAACAGACCTGATGGAGAGATGTGGCGCAAAGATTTATAGAGATCTTCCTGATACGTAAATTAACCTCTTACAGGTACAGGAGACAATGAATGAGATGCTGGATGCTAGCTTGTTCAGCACAATGAGGACTCCGATTTGCTCACTAGGAGGATATTATGCTACCGGGACTCCAGGGGATAAAGAGGTATTGCCCTACTCACTCTAATAGTGTAACATATTCTGGAAGAATAGAGTAAAGGAAACAATTTCTTTTACTAAAATTGTTTAGAAAATTCTACGTTTGAGGAATAAAAACATGGTCTCAGTGAAGAGTGATAACAGAATTAGGAAGAGCTGGCAGAACAGACTGACATTCTGCAGTCCGATTTTGGGTGTGTGCACACAAAATCACACTGTCACACACAGTGGGAGCACTTCCCCAGTCCCCCCATGGAAGGTTCTTCTGAATTCTGACTCAAAGCCTTTGGGTGACGATGCTTGCTACTCACTGGAGCTAATTTTGGTCTTTCATATCATTAATACAAAACAGTAGCATGCTTAAAGATTCTATATTCCCATGCCTAAACATCTGAATCGCTTATTACATACGTCACAGTTTGTATGATCGGAGCACAGCTTTAGGAGGAAGAGTTGCTCCTGTGGTTTTCTAGGCAGCTGGGCATGCAGCCTTAGCTCGATTCAGTTAGGGGAAAATTCTAAAACATGAGGAAACTACACGAGAACGTGTCTGGAAGTTCGCTGCATTCGCTGGAGGAACGGCGTGATTTCGAGAAGTAAGTAACATGAGCTGACTCAGGGTCTAAGCTCCGGGGCCAACGCTGGGAAGGGCGGGGGCTGCTGCACACCGAGCTGAGCTGTCCCGGGGCCTCCTGGTGGCTTCCGCAGGGGACACGTCACAGTTATTGCTGGAGAACTGTCTAATTCTCCCTTCAACGCTGTCAGCTTTCGCTTCGTGTATTTTGAGCTTTGCTGTTCGGCACATACACATTTATAACTGTTATATTGGTCCTTTTAACTGTTATATTAGTCCTTTTATCATGATAAGATGTCTCCTTATCTCCAGTGAGAATTGTTAATATTAGTGTAAAAGTCTATTTTTTTCTGACAGTAGTATAGCCACTGCAACTCTTACATGGTTGCTGTTGTACTATATAACTTTTTTCATCCTTTTATTTTCAACTTTTCTGTATTGTTGAATCTAAACGGAATGAAAGGAGCACACACTTGAATCTTGCTTTTTAAAAACTTCAGTCTGCTTTCTGTTTGAATTATTTAATCCATTCACACTTAATGTACTGTTGATAAGCTTGGATTTAAATTTGCCATTTTTCCTTTTGTGTTCTATAGGTCTCGTGTTCCTTCTGTTCATCTACTCTTCCATTACTGCCTTCTTTTGTACTATGTAAGTATTTTCTAGTAGAACCCTGCAATCCCTTTGACAGTTTTTAAAACTATATTTTATATATATATATATATATATATATATATATATATATAAAATATATATATATATTTCCCCTCAAAAGGATTTGAGGCACTTTAATTTTTTCCCAAATCTTCATCACATCCTTGTTAACAATGCTGACCGAGAAGGTGCCACGTACAGGATTTCCTAATGCCTGCCCTCATCGGGTCCTCCGCCACACTCACATTTTCTGTAATTCCTCAACAATGAGGAGTGGGAGAGTATCGTTATAATGAGGAATTACAAGAACACGAAACAGTATGCTTATCAAAGATTCATTATGAAGGTCCTTGGATGAATAAACTCGAATGTATTTAAATATAATCCAAAGCATAAAAATATGATTTACTGCTAACTTTTCAGGAATATATATGTTGCATCTGATGAAGTATACTTCCGAAGGTAAGACTACTAATATTTTGTGCTGATCTCAAAATTAAATACAGAGAACTGAATGATTTTAGAAGGGGGTGGGGGGAGGGTACGAGAGGCTTCAGAAATCATCTGTTCCAGGGTTCTCACTGCACAGGGTAGGAGACTGAACAGGGAGCTGAACTGAACTCATTAATGAAGGTCACTGCCAGTTCATCTGAAAAAGACCAGGCCCTGGAATCCAAGCAGTCTGCTTCCTGGTCAGGGCTTTTCTCACTCCGCTGTGAAACCAAAGGAGTGATGTGATGACCTTAGACTGAAAGGAAAAGGATTCTGGGCAGTTTTCCATCCCTCAGATGAAGCATGCCTGACTCCTACCCAATTATCCTGAGACACAGGCTGGCAGCCCTGCAAACAGGTTTGCCTGGAGGATTAGGATTTAGGTTGACCCCTACACGGATCCTCACATGTATCAGGGACTTTTGAAAGAGCCTATGATTGTCCTGGCGACAGGAACACACTTAGATAAACTCCAGTATCATCAGCTATTGATGGCAAAACGGTTATTAAATACTGCAAAAGATTTCAAAAGAGTAAACGCAGAACGAGCTTGTGAAGTGGTCTGTTGGCTCCCCGTGTTCCGGCAGCCCCGCTTACGCCGCCTTTGCCCCCTCTGCCTTTGTCCCCTCTGGGGACGTAGCTTGCTTTGCTTTCCAAGTGCTCACTGTGCGCTTTGTGGATTTTCTCTTCCGAAGGTTCTTCTTTCCCTCCCCACCCAAGATCTTACCATCACTATTAGAGAATTCAACATTCATATATCCGATTGATATTAGGTGTTGACTCTATTCCAGCTCAAATCTTAAAATGCCTTGGCTTCTTTGGGTTCCGACAGCCCGTCTAGGGCCAGGTTCCGCTGCGTGCTCTGCTCTGCCTCGTGAACGCGTCCACGCAGCCATCGCGCTGTGTCTGCTCCCCACCCTCGCTCAGGGGTGCCAGGAAAGTGCAGGGCGTTTGTTCAAACGACGACGTGTTTGCTGAAATGCGAATCCCACTGCGAGTCCCACAGCCCGTGCTGAGATGCGGGGTGCGGGGTGCGGGTGGACGGCAGAACCTTTCCGTGCGCTGGTGGAAGCCCCGCGTTTCCCCGCGCTAATCCGCACGGGCTCCGGCTCCACCATCGTCCGGCTTTCTCCAGGTCATCAACCTGACTGCACTTTCTTCCCGCGTGGAAGTACAACGCACACACAGAACCAGGGGTCTAGCGGCCCCATCACGAAAGCGCATCCCGTTCTCTCCCCCCCACGCCCGTCTGCCAGACCGTCCGTGACGCATCTCCCCCACCTCCCACGGCTGGAGGTGGCCCGACAGGACCATGTGACACTATCACCAATTCACGGTTTCCAGCACGGCTTTTAGGACAGTCCTGTCTCTTGGTGTGTCTTCACTGTTCCTCCTCAACCCTCCCTTGTTTTTGATCAGTCTATTATCCCGTATTCCTTTTAAACAACCGCATCCCTCCTCAACTTCTTACCCAAGTCCCAGTGCCTTCCATGGCCAAGAGGAAATTCCGGCCTAGCTAGGCCCCCATCGGCTGTTTACCAGGCCTGTCCAACCTGCGGCCCGACACACATTCGTAAACGTCCTTAAAACACTTGGGAAATTATGCACGGACCTTTTCATAGCTCATCAGCTATGGTTAGGATTAGTGTATTTGTGTGTGGCCCAGGACAGTTAGTTCTTCTTCCAAAGTGGCCCAGCGAAGCCAAAAGGTTGGACACCCCTGGTTTAAACCACCATCTACCAACCCGGTATCTATACCCACAGTTAGCGTGCACAATGCAACCACCTCTTCCGGATTTATTTCTAGACCTTCACCTGTCTATCCCAAGCCGTAACTTCAGGTGCCATCGTCACTATCACACACGCAATGCACTGACTAAACAAAACGCAACACTCACGAAGGCGTGGCGTTTACCTCCAAGGAACACTGGGCCATCTCCCAAGTGTCTGCAGCGTCAAGACAACGATACCACCTCCTGTTAGTCCTGGGGACGGGCGTCCATGACACAGCCTCCTGGGTTCAATTCGAACCTTTCTTCTATTGCTCCTCTCTCTAGACCCTAAATGTGTGCAAATCCCTCTTAAAATTTACCCTGCATGCCTGCACAACTGCCACAATAGCTCTTCCATTTCTTTTCTATCCAGTCTTCTTGGAAGTGTATTTTACATTTCAGTTTCCCCTCCCAGTGACGCTTCAGTCCCTCTGTAACCGTTTGCCTGTCTTCAGGGTCTCCTGATGACTGATGAGGGAAACGGAGACCTCGTCCCCTTACCTGACTGTGTGGGTGCCCCTGCCCTCAGTGCTGGAACGCTCCTGGTTTTTGCCTCCTGACCTCTCTGGACACCATTTCTCAGTCATCTCCTGGCTACCCCTGCTCTGCTGGTGTTCCTCAGGGTATGTCCTGGGGCCTGTTCTCATTTTATCGTCTCTGGGCATCTTTCCGGCTCTCTCAGGCTTCTGACTGCACAAAACATGACAGTGAATCCTAGCTCTTCCTCCTCAACTTTAGGGTCACATACTGAGCTGCCTTCTTGACTTTTCCACCTGGACAACCCACAGTTTAGTGGTGGAAAGTGAACCCATCATCTTAGAAAACCTGTTCTTGCTCCTGAATTTCTGTATCTCAACTGGTCTACCTTCTGTCCCCCAGTCGCCAAAGGCAGAAACTTCAGAGTCACCTCAGGTGTATCCAAATCCTTGTATTCCTTTATGATTTCTCTCCCTTCCTCATGTGGTTGTCTTCAGGGTGGAGGCTGTGAGCTACACATCTCCTGTATCCGTTAGCATCATGCCTTGAGGACAGAAGGATATTAAGTGAAAAACTTATGCTCAATAAATGTTTGCTAGTAGGACCAAAGGACCAATGTGGTCACTCGTTAGTCACCCTTCAGGTGTTTCATTCAGAAAGCTTCTCCGATCATGTTTAGAACCCCCAGGGACCTCCCCTTTCCCAGTCACTTAGTGCTGAGCCCACTGACCAGTAATTTGCACTCAGTTGTTTGTAACCTACTGGCCTGAGCTTCAGCAGTTCTTTGCCTGAGCTCCCTGTAAGGATTAAAGGAATGCCTTCCACATTCCTGAGACGACTTCCAGGAGACGTCATCGCAGCTACGTTTTACAAGTGCATTCTGTACAGGCACAACGGGAAACACTGCAGGCCCGACGATGATCAGTTCCTAATTTTCAAATGCGGCTCATACACATACTTAATGCTGGAGATTTCACAATTCACAACTACTGGAGTACTGAAAATATTTATTTCAAATCTAAGTTTTCCTGCAGGAAGACACGTGCTCGGATTGTGCCGAGGGCGTGGGGTGGCACAGGAGCAGCAAGCAGTGAGAGAGGAATCCATAATGACTGAGACACAAAGTCTCTGAAACGACGACGAAGGTTCAAGTCAACGCCTGAGACGAAGGGAGATGTGAGAGCTCACCGCCATTAGGAGGAATTTCAGGCTTCTGCTTGAGGAAGGGGTGCAACAGCAGGGGGGGAGCAGGGGCCCCCGTGTGGAATCTGCTCACCAGGGAGGAGCTGCTGCTGCATGGACAGGCGGGCAGGGGCAGGGGATGAGAGCTGGGGGCCACGCAGGCTGTCTGACCTGGCACCCAACGGGACAGCAGTGGCCGCTGAGGACGTAGTAGCAGCGTTCTTCAGGATGGACCCGAGACGGGAAGACAGCGGCCCACGGTGACAAAGTGACAGAGACCTGAACTAGGGTGACGACGGTGGTGGGTGACAAGAACACGTGTGACACGCTACCCGGAGACGGCAATTCAAGGTGCATAACCGTGAGACAGGAAGAAGCCAAACAGTATGCTCGTATGGAGGGAGTTAAAACGGGTCAAGTCAGTGGCAGAAAGTCAGTTAGTGAGGTAAGGGGCGAAACAGGAAAACGAACGGGGACAATCGCATGGATTAGCGTCAAATGCATGACGTCACAAAAGACGCCTCTGCGTCCCTGCTCCGGCGAGAGGACCTTCAACGACTATTCTGAGCTTCGCTTTTCTCATCTCACAAGATGAGCCGGGAGCACCCGCCCCTCGGCGCGCTCCGCCACCTGCCACGCTGCGGACAAACCACTCCCGCGTGCCTGCTGGTTAATGCAAGCTCCACGGGGTGTCGCCTCAGTGGTCGTCAGCTCTTAGTGGAAGCTTCTCCGCTCTCAGCTCTGGGCTCCAGGTGCCGAATCCGGGGCCACGGGCAAATCTCACTGAGCCACTGCCGCAGACACCGAGCTTTCCACGGCGTCTCGCACAGGATATGTGTTAAACAGCTAATGTTTCAGTCAAGACAAGAACATCTCAAAAAGAGAGGGGGGTCACCAGCGTCAGGAGGTCAGGGTGACTTGTGAGTTAACGGCTGAACTAATCTCACGTGCAGTTACAGGACCACTACTGCCAACGCGATGCACAGCGGGGTTAAGGACACCCTCCTTCCCTTCGTCCCCTCCCCGCCCCCTCCGTCCCCTGCCTCCTCCCTGCCCTCATTTAAACAGAACTGACTGAGTCCTACTACAAAGCAGGGCTGCGATAGATCCGGGGCAGGCAGCAATGACAACATGATATCCTTGTCCTCGTGGCGAGCGCACATGTAAGTTGGGGACGGGGGGCCTCACCCACGGTGAGTGCGTGAGCGCTTGCTGGGCGCGCTAAGGCGCAGGGGGAGAACGAAGGCGGAGGGGGATGGACAGAGTCCGGGGACGGGCTGCCACGGCCGACCCAGTAAACACCCGCAGGGTGTGAGGCAAATGGGGTCCCGCCCAGGCACAGACCCCAACACGAGTGGCCGCCCATGTGCTCAGCGAAGATGAAGCAGCAGTGAGAGCGGCGGGTGAAGTCCGAGGGGTCAGCGGGGAGACAGGGCGCCAAGGCGTTGACTGGAGAGCTAGGAAGTCACCTGAAGGATTCGCTTTTATTCTGAGATGGAAAGCCACCAGGGAATTCTGAACTTAGAGGCGCGTGATCTGACTTTCCTTCGCGTCTAACAGATCTTCCTGGTGGCCACGCCTAGGAAAGTGTGTTGGGGTACAGCTGTACTGGGGTGAGGAAGGAAGCCAGGGCGCCCCAAGGATAACGGATAGTACACTTCAGAGCTGACGGTGACTCGGCTGGGGCCGATGCCCTGAAGGTGGTGAGAGGTGGGCAGCATCTGCAGGACTCACTGATGAGCAGGGAGTGAAGGCAAGAGAGGCCTCAAGGAAGGCAGCCACGCCGCAGGCCCACCCAACCGCCACGGGGACGGGGAGCCGCCACTTCCCGAGGCCCGGACTCCGGGGAGGAGCGCGCGCGATCGCCGCCGGCTCAGAGGCGAGAAGACGTGGGGCAGCTGGAGAGACGCGTTTCAAGGTCAGGAGAAAGGCCTTGGCAGGAGATACAGATTTGGGACTCAGTGTGCTTCACCAGGAAGTATGGGATGAGCAATCACTCACTCACTCACCACTGAGTCTATGCTCTGTGCTATTACAACAACAGGCAAACTTCACAAATCCTTCCACTGGCAAGTGCAGGGCAGATGGCGGTTACCCACTCCGCAAACACTCGCCTACGCACCACGCCAGATAAGCTCAGGCGTCCAGACAGAAAAGGCTGCATTTGAATCCCAGCCTGCAGCCACTGTAGGACTTGGGAAATCCCAGCTTAAAAAAGCGCTAAGAATTTTACAGTGACTATTAATTCACTGACTGACGGCGTGCAGCAAACCTACGACGTGGACATTATTATCTCTATTTTACAGAAGAGAAAACACACCCAGGACAAATTCAGTGTCATGACCAAGAAGGTGGGCTCTGGCGTCTGGGTTCAGAGGGACTGGCTGAGGACCTCAGCCCCGCAGGCTCCTGGCTCGGTCACCCTGGAGCGGTCCCTTGCCTTCTGTGCGTTTCAGGGTCAGCACAATGAACGTGCAGCATGCCCCGGTGCTGCGTGGAGGGAGGCGACGTGCCTGGTGCCCATCAAGCGCCCGGCCCCGCGCCCGGTGCAGAGCAAGAGTCAGGCAAGTCGACCCGAGTCCAAGTTCACTTGATAGCACCTCTGTGGCTTGAAGGAGGAAACTCAAACCTCAGGGTTTGTTTTCCCCTGAACAGAGTGACAGTGTAGTATATTTTAATAACTAAAAAACAAAATAGTAAATCCTGAGCAATTTTAAAAAGTGTCTTTGAGGCCTGTTTTTCCATAATTACATTCTTAAATAATTTATTGGCCTTGAAAACTGTACATGTAGAAGTTATTCTGTTATGTGCTACGATCTTATTCATTTGTTCCGAAGGTTAGCACTGTCATTCTCCCATCCCTCTGGAAGAAAAAAATAAACTCACTCAACAGCAGCCGTGCTGCTCTCAGATGAGTAGATGGCAATGTATGCTTGTAGGAAGTAACTAAAAAATGTAACGTGTTTGTTAATTCAGCCTTTTTCTCCGTAATACTTCCAAGTCCGACTTTCTTACATTCCTGAATTGTTTGATACACCCAGGATAATCATGATGTTTGCTTTGATTACTGTGGGACAAAAGTTACTTGTTCACGTCTATTAAAACAAACACACTTCTCAGAAAGAAAAAAGAACTCAACGTTAATTTTATCAGCTCATTCTGTCACTTTGAAAGATGTAAAAATTTTCACCTAAAAAAAAAAAAAAGATGTTCTTAAAGCCCAAGCAATAATAAGGACCTTCAACGTCTTTCTTCAAGGTCGTAAGACACGCTCCTTGTTCAGGTGACCTTCATGCGGCGGGCAGGGCGAGAGGGCAGTGGAGGGGCCCGGGCACACAGCTGACCGACCGGAACGCCTCAGAGCCAGCACCGAATACCCCGAGGGGAGGTCTGACGCTCTCCAGCTGGTCCTGCAGTCCCCACGTAAGTGGCGGAGTTCTGACCTACACTATTTCAGGTATTTCAGTGCCTCTACTATGGTGGTATCTGCCCTCCAGGTATTTATTATCTGGGCTCTAGAGTACGGTGAGTATTAAGTACTGGAATCAACAGGTAAAAGTCGCAGTTCTTCACCAATTCTGCTATAGATTCCTGACCACAAAAGACCAAATAGGACACAGGTTATAGAACTACCCACCTGAAGAGGCCTGAGTACCTTCACTGGCTGAGCCAAGGCTTTAATGACGTTACTGCAGCCTTATTGTGCTGGCACCTGGGTCTGTCTTCATGCTCCAGATCTTCACCTGCACGACCCAAGTGCCACTCACCCAGCCAGTGGTAACAGGAAAGGAGAGTGAGCTGGCGGGGTGTGAAGTGTCACAGGCCACTGCAGTGCCGCCTACGTGGTGACGGCACCGAGAGGAATGGCATTCTCAGCACGGCCCAAACGGTGAGGGCATGTGGACGCACCAGCTGGGAGGCACGGAAGCCATTCAGGAGGACTTGACAAAGTCTCCAGAAGGACTACAAAAAAACCTTCTGATTCAGAAATAGGAATCTTCCATTACTGTTTTCAAATATTTTACCTGGAGGCTTTGTTTCTCAGTGGAACGTTTTTTTAAGAGGCTCTTATCGCTTGATGCTTTTCTATTCCTTTGTCCACAAGCACCGTAAACATGCTGAGGTATAAGCAAGAAAGCAAAGATGGCAAAGGATGGCAGTCCCCTCCACCCAGGGGACTAAAAGATAATCTAAACTTTTACTTTGCAATAGGTTTCTCAGCATTTTAAATACACATCTTATTTTTAGTTCCCACCAAACAAACATAAAAATGGAACATCTGTCTCAACACAGTGCTAGGAGGGAAGGTAAGCATCATAGGTTGTGATTTGGAGAATTCTTAGGAATCAGACAAGACCATCAGAATAAATCATTCAGAGGACTCACTGTGTTCCAGGCTTCATTAGATCTAATTATCCCGCAAATATGCTCAGCAGAACACACTGGGGTCAGCAGGGACTGACACACAATAGAGCAGGCAACTTATAAACTCCTCCGAGCACAGAACGAGTTCATGAAACAACGGCCTGCGCATTTCGGCCCCTGTGCTAACACCTCGGACTGCATGAGCCACCAGATGAGACAGATGGAGCCGCTCTGCACTCGAGAATGTTTCCTTTGTACACGGCTTCAGCCTCCATCCCCCGCAGAAGAGGCACTTCCTCAGCCTCCATCCCCCGCAGAAGAGGCAGGTCCCAGGCCCTGTCTTGGTGCTTTATGACCTAGATGTCCCAGCAATGGTGAATAAAGTATTAATGAGATGTCCTCCTTGCTTAGGAGAAAGAAAACCGGGCCAAATGAAAGCATGGGCTTACACTTACAGAAATGTAAGGCTTTAAGATAAATAACACGGCCACAAAATATTAATAAACATGTTTTCTTTTTCACAAGTCATAGTGACATAAATGAAGGAAATGCATTTTGTAATTTATAAATTACTGATCATGGGTCACCTTTTACTGGTTAATCTTCTGAATATGATTTTCTAGCAGCATATTCATTACTTAATAGAGGCTTCTGACTCCACGCATTCCCGTGTATTTGGTTCTAGGCATTATTTTGGAATACAATAAGACAGAGAAATGGGTTCTGATTGGTGAAATGACTTTAGGTTAATGAAAAGTTTTCACATTGACTTCACCTTATGAAATACATCACTTTTAAAAAGCACTACCTCTTCTCATGCTACATTATTTGAAATTAATGTTATAAAAAGTAGAAATACACGTATTAATGAATCAATATGAAAATTATTCCAAAAGTATTGTGACTTTATGAAAACCTTTATTTACATTAAAAGTTGCTTAGTTTTTCTGTGCATTGTTCCAGCCTATGGGAAACGTGTGGATTCCATTTGTAGGCGAAAAAGAAAAGTTGATAAATATGTCAAAATATAAAAAGTATATTCTTCCTACTAAATGGGGCTTAACAATTATGTAATTTGATAAAAGCCACAAAATGCTAGTATTTCAAGTGTATGGCAAAAAACAAAAAAACAACTATACAAAGGCTGTGGAATGTTTAGTGAATTTAATCTATCCAGAGATCTTATTAAGTGGATTAGCCTCTTCACATATATGGGCTGAGCTAAAATAGCAAATTCATGATAGTTAAATTCTGCTTTGCTATAAATGTTCCGTGTAGCCTATGATAGATTTTAAGAACAATTCTGCCTGTTCATTTGTATTCAAAACAGTAACATATAACTTGTTAAAAGTCAAACCATGGGAAAATTAGCTAAAAAGAGCAAGATGAAATGAGTTGAATAAATAAGGAAAGTCATGCACTTAGGACCCCAGTAACATATTTTTAAACAAGTAAGATATTGGTTGACACACAGCTTAGCATTCATCAACAGGTTAACGAAGGTGCCCCCATGGCTAGCATGGCCGTGTTTCACGGCCTCGTCTCTACTCCACATCCACGAATCCAGTCTGAGAGGAATGAATGGTGGGCACACACGTGAAGGAGATGACGTACGAGAGCGAGTCCTGAATGGTGGTGAGACGATATAAAATATGCCATAGGTGCAATGGCTGGCAGCCCAGAACATATTCAATTTGATATCTTAAATACTGAATTTAAATGACTTAATTTTGTTAAAAGTTTCAAGGAGAAAGATTTTGGTTCCATATTAGGAAGAGCTTCCTAACAAAGAACGGTCTGTAAGTACAAGCAGGTCTCTGAGCAGGCAATGAATTTCTCATCAAGGGAGATAGCCATAGAGGTGGGGTGGCCATTCCTCAAATGTTCTGGAGAGACTGGGACTGCGAACATGGAGGGTCGCATTGTACTCTCCTCCTGCCCTGATACAGAATGTCTGACTTACGAAGGAGAATCATCAGCCTGTTCCAGCACTCATTACATGAGAAACTTATTTTAATAAAATACTCACTGTAATTTCTCTGGAATTTTTATATACGGTGGAATACTTACAACTTATTAATCATTAGTACTGGTTATTAATTATATGTAGATTTCTACAATTAACATACCTAAAAATAGAGCATTTGTATTGTATGGTATGTGTACCAAAGGAAATTTTAGCAAGGAGTAAGACAACGGGCATTCACGTAGCTTTCTTGGAAATGTCTACATTTGAGTTCATAATAAAAGTGTTTTCAATGTGTCTAGAACAGAAAGATGACAATACTATGGCTCGTATACCTCGCTGATGTCACAGAGTAAAACTACATGTATAAAATAAAGTGTAGACTTTACTCAGGTAATTGCTGAAATATGCTAATTGTTTCTCCTCCTCATTTTTATAAAGGTGTATCCCAGGAATCTTAGGTTTTGCAATGAAGTGGTTCTTTAGGTGAATTAGTCCCATTTGATATTTTGATATTCATTTATATGTGTGTGTGTGTGTGTGTGTGTGTGTATACACACACACACACACAAAAACAAGTACTTAAATATAGACAAATAAAAAATTTAATTAAAAAATTATATATATATATATATATACACACACACACACACACACATATATAAATAAAAATTTCTTAGACAGTCTCCCCCATGGGATAGATAGATCAATAAATTGTCATAAAATAAAAATTCAGAACATAAAAGGGTCTCAGTATTTACTTAACTAAAAGCCTTCTAAAATGGATTTAATCTTTATAACTCATCAAACAATTATATGTAGATTAATGTAAATGTCAGCCTGTAGTTTCTTTTCAGAATAATATGTACTTACTATTTCTGGGTACAGATGGGGCATGCACACATGCACGGAGGCATTCACTCACACACATATGTACCTGCACATTACATGGTCTAGATCAGGCACGTCCAACCTGCGGCCCAGAACGGCTCTCAACGTGGCCCAACACAAATTCTTAAAACATTATGAGATGTTTTAGCTCATCAGCTATTGCTAGTGTGAATGTATTTCACGTGTGGCCGAAGACAGTCCTTCTTCCAACGTGGCCCAGGGAAACTGAAAGGTTGGGCACCGCTGGTTTAGATACCGTAGTGCTAGGAGCAGTGCTGAGGGACAGACTCAGTTCTGCCATCCCTAGTGTGACCCTTGTTGACAACCAGCTGTTCTAAACCTCGTCTCTTTACTTAGAAATGAGAACAAGCATTTGTCGTGAAGATTAAAAGAGATGAAATGCTCAGTGAGTAGTGGTCCTCAATCTCCATCACCTACTTCTCCCAAATCAAAAACTGATCATCTCTTTCCTTAATGCATATAAAAGTATTGTATAAAGGAAAAATGTTGCAATTGTAAAGTATTACCTCATTCAATACGCAATTTATCCCTCTGCATTACATTATGGTTAATGGTATTCATTACTGTTTTGAATAATCCACGTAGGTATAGGTATCGTAATACGATACATTTGTATAGAACAAATGAATGACTTAAAAGCTCAAGTTTGAAAGTAGAGAAAACGATCATTAGCAACAACTGTTCTCTCAGTCATTTTGGATTAACCCCCAGAGTCTTAAAGAAATCACAGAATCATTTATTTGGAACGGGCTGGGCCTGTCACACTGCAGGAGGGCAGAGCTTTCACCAGTCTGGGCAAGAGAAGGAAAGGAGGCATGTGCCCCCCACAGGCCACCAGCCTATTTTCTGGCCTCAACAATCTGGAGAATTTTTCTCAACAATTCCCACCACCTGAGTCACGTGCAGAGCTCAAATACACTCTCCAGTGTGGCAGTGAGGTGCATGTTACCTAGAATTTCTCACTAAAAAATATCGCGGCACTCAAGGGTAAGGCATTGTAAACCGTACTCAAATTTGGAAATTAAAAAGAAGTTAGCGTCATTCGATACTGTTCTGATTTTTGTTTTTACAGATACAGATATTGAAACTATGGCGGCTGATCGTTTCATCCTGACATGAGTTTAAAAGGTTAAGTTACTATCTGAGGAAAGGTAATCAGGTTGCCTTTCACAGCAGCCCGCCAGCTCTGTGATCTGCATAGAGAGGGGCATTTGTCATCATTAGCTGAGCTGTGACAGCTGGCACCCAGGGTGTCCCAGAATCAAGAAGTGGCAGAGAGACGCTCTTGGTTTAGGTTGCCATTAGGGATAGTGGGTTTCTTGAGGATCGAGTATATTTTACGAAAAGATTTGTGATGTAACTAACAGCACTGAACATATTTGAATCCTCCATAACACGGATAATAAAATGATAGCACATAATTAGCAGGTTGCCTCCAGACAACAAGATGCCAGACTACAGAATGAATAAACATCGGCTGCCGGCCACTCAGGGGGGGACTTGTCTTCAGCACCCGAATAGCTCCAGCAGAGAGAGGTGTTTCCAAGCCTGGCTTAGGGTGATCAAGTGATTGAGGATGTTCAGGAAAACAGACGGGACACGGGAAGAACAGTTCACAGATACATTTTAAATCTCGTTGTAAACAAAGCATGCCGTGCCAGCACGGTGTCCACCCTTCCAGGGATGTGAATATGAAATTTAAGTCATTCACACACATGCAATACTCTCAACTCTTTGAGGTACATGAGGGCTGTCTGGAAAAAAATCCAGCCATAAATGCTCTATTTTTTCATATTATATGGCTGGATACTTTCCGGACAGCCCTCGTATAATTCATAATAAGTATTTAAAAATACTCCATGCCAAAAGTTTAAAAGCAGATTTTTAAAAACACTCGAATGCTACTAACTGTGGGTCTGAAACAGCTGTGGTTAATATATCTAGAAATGAATTTTTAAAACTTTAAAATTTTATAAATACGTTTGCCTCATTAATGCAAAGCTATATAAAGCAAAAAGAGAAAAATAAAGCTTAAATTAAGGAATGGGTTGATCGGCTCTTTGCAAAGTAAGTATGCCGCAATTCCCTTAAAAATCATCAATGTTTGGAAACATAATCAATAATGCTAGGTTTTATATTATTATGTAAACTAGTTTTCCACAAATAAAACTAATTTTTGTGTTAATGTGAAATCTATGCAAATACATGCAGTCATTTATCAGGAAGGCTGACAAGCATTCCATATTGGAGGGGAAATGGAGCCGCCTCAAGAAGAGAGGCAATTAATTATTTCTGTATTTTTTCTTCTTCTGTCTCGAGGCACAAAAGTTATCCATCCAGTTAAAATAGCAAATGAAATAAAGAGATTTTTTTTTTATTTAAACACATATGGCTTTTGCCTGCAATACTGATCACCACAAGGCCTACAGATGCCCGTGGCTAAATTGTACACTGGCAGATGCACACATGGGAGAACTGAGCTAATACGGCGTGGAGCGCAGAACAAATGAGGAGCTGAATTTGCTAGCAGGAGAGAAAAAATAACACCAAAACCCCAAAACCCCAAAACACCCTACTTTTTTTTGCCCCAGTGAGTTATGCAATTTGCTTATAAAATACAGGTTGAGGGTGCAAAAACATTTAACCTGGGTCTGCTGCAGACGAATAGAAAATACCGTTTTAAATAAGTGAAGGTGTGTCACGGATGTGCATACACATTATGCATGTGAATGACTGAGCAATGTTAAAACCTCAATTTCAAAATTAAAAGTTTGTGACATTCACAACTGTCACAGTGTATGTGACTGGATGAATACTGTCGAAATTTCCAGTTATTATTTCTAAAACCCATTCAGCTGCAATCTTTTAAAGTATTATTGAAAACTCCCAGGGTTATCATGAAACAATCTTGCGATGTGGTATTATATCCTGGTGGCAACAAGAATCCTGTATTTAGTAGTGGTTTTCTTTTAGCAGGTTAAATAAAAAACGTATAGAGGCCAATTCAATCTTGTACTATCTGAAACAGTGTGTGTGTGTGTGTGTGTGTGTGTGTGTGTGTGTGTGTGTATGCGAGTGCGCATGCGAGTGCGCATGCGCGCTCACAGCCTGCATGCATAGGCTATTTTGCAAACCATAATAAGAGCATACTTCCTAAAAATGATTTAAGATTATTAAGAAAGCAGTAACTTCTTTCTTAATAGGCCTGTAAGCACGCACAATATTAAAATTTCTATTGTAATTGCCAAATAAAGATACAAAGCAGAAAGCATTTAAATAATTTTCTATCTCGGGAGGAGAAACAGAAGACCAATTGAGCCCTTCCAAGTCGTAATGAGGCAAAATACTTGGAGGCGTGTCCTTATCAATAAAAATGTTTACACCCCTGCCATTTAAGAATTCTTTGTTTGGAGCTATTTATAACCATCTACATTTAAATGACAATGTATATTTATACTGAGTTAGAATTAGAAGCATATGTTCCAAGAATGTATATATATTAATTAATATTTGTTCTAATAACCTCCTTGGCTTTGTCCCTCAACACTTAAAGGAAGGATTAATGCACTGAAAATGTAAAAGTAAAACGTAATTTAAATACTGAGACAAGATTTATTTCTCTAGTGACATCAGAGCTAGCATCACTGCAAATATGACTCAAATGTTGCTAACGTGTATGCATGAGGAACCCATAGCTTAACACATATTTTGACATGTAAATGACATTCCCAAGTCTAATACACTACATGCTCGTATATCCATGCCAGCATAACAAATATTAGCAGTTCTTGGAAAAATAATCTTTGGTCAAGCATTAATGTCACATATGTTAAAATTAAACACTTTTTACGAGTATGTAAAACCAAAACTGTAAACCTATTGCATGTATATCTGAAATATTTTATACGATGCCTCTACTTCAGTGCTGATTAAAACTGGTCTTAAATTAGAAGCATGATAAAATAATAAATACTGCAGGGATGCATAAAGGCATTTACAGTCTAAAGTTTTTTGATATAAAACTAAAACACCCAACCACTTATGAATGAATCATAAAGTTTACAAATTAAAAAATAAAACAGAGGCATGAGGAAACATTTTTGTGGCAACAGATATGTTTCACGTCTGGGCCGGACTAATGTTATATGACTGTATATGTTTATCGGAATTCACAGAATGGTACATTCATATGGAATAATCATAGAATAAAACAGTGCTGTGTGCAAACTATACATCAATAAGCCTGACTTAAAATAATAAAAATAATTTCACATAAAAATAAAAAAGCTATACTTTTTATCTCCAAAGTTTTCACCACTTCTTATTAGAAACAGTCTTACAGACTCTTTATTAATTTTTTTGGTCTAGATGTTTAGATAAAATGATTAAGCATATGTAGATTTAAAAGTACTAAGTACTTCTTAGTACTTTTGACTTAATATTTTTGACAAATCATTAGAGGGAAAAATTGTGCTTCCAAGAAATAGTACACACTGTTACAATAAAATGGATATTATTAGAATAGTGAAAATAATCATGCGTAAGTGGAAATGAAATATTTTTAGCTGGTCTATTCTCAAATAATGTTGTATTCGCTATGTCTACACGTAAAGCTATAAAGGAAATTACTATTTATAAACTAATCTCTTTTTTTATAAGTCATTTACTGCATGTAATATACATGATAAAAGGTAATACTTTTTTATTTAATGTAATTACCCCTTTAAATTATTACTCCAGTTACTGATCATTAAAAAAGTAAATCCCAGTTTAGAGGAACTGCTTTGCTCATTAAAAATAAGCGGCAAAACTATAAATTAGAACTAGGAAAGGTTATTTTGGGCATGCAGTTACTGGAAGTCGATTATCTACCTACCACACTGTAGTCTCAAGGTCATGGTGGGTATTTTCAGTGGCCTAATCACACACAGCAAGGGGCAGTACTGAGAGCTATGCAGTCCTGCACGACCCACTCACTATAGATGTACAGATGGACAGACACTAATCGCATCCCATTCCGTTGTTGTCTTTAAGCGCAATAAAGCTCCAGTGTTTGAAGAGTGCCAAGGATGTAGTTATATATGCCCATGTCTGTAAATCACGTACATTATGGGTTAGGGAATAGCCTCATATGAGAAAAGAATCACATGAGCCCATTTATCCTGTCAGAATATGTCTGTAATGTCTCCAGAAGAAATCCAAGCTGAGATCTAACAATATGAATTTAACTTTTATGGTTTATAAAGGTAACAGTGACTTTCTGGAAGGTCTATGAGGAACTGGAAGACTGGAATCAACACTGCCTCTGCAATACTCAGCAAATGAACGACTAGCCCTGTACCTTAAACGTTTGGAAAGGGTTACTTGCATCACAGTTAAAATTTTGAGAAATAAGAAACGTTTTCATTGCTAACCCCGCCCAAATTTTCAGTTTACAGATGCAACTTACAAAGTCCTGTATCTCTGTGTACACCTTCAAATGAAATGAGGAAGCTGAGACACTGTCTAAATCACTCGGTGTTTAAATTTGTTTTTCTACCAAAAGAAAGGTTTTAGATGGTTATCCAGAATCACCCCAAATCTGCTCATCGAGCGATGGTGATAATTTTTGGAAAGTTACACTTCCAACTTCCGGCTTTAATCTCCAAGTTGCCTTCTTTTCAACATGTATTAGCACCAAGAACAAGTTCACCAGCAACTAACTCTGCAGGAAAGATAAAAGCATTCCCCACTAGAAATGTGACTATATGGTCATGTCCTCTGGAGATGAGGAACACTCAAGCAGCAGCCTTGATCATTCAAGTGAAGGATTAAAAGAAATGATTTTTAAAAATTAACCACAATTATCACAATGTTCTGGTTGAAGGAATAAAATAGGGTCTAAAATGTGCAAACAGTGATGTCACTTCTCTGCTTTTACTTTGTCATGAACCTGCTATTAAAAGGTGAAATAACTGTTTTCAGAAATCAGTGACACTTTTGAAGCTCTCAAGCTACTTCGTGTCAAGTGCTGCTTATATAAGGAGCCACAGCAGGAAGAAAGCTATCGACGCCATCAAATGAGATTACCAGAAAAACTCCCTCTATTTTACTTTATTTAATGTGACACATAAAGAAAACCCTGCACAAATATCTGTCTTTAATTTCTCTGGTGAAAAAAAGAGAGAGAGAGAGAGAGAGAGAGAGAGAGAGAGAGAAATATATCGTGTCTGGCGGAATGAAGCAGATGAAATAGCCTGGGTGCATTTAAGAAAAGGGGAGGGGGTCGAAATGAGATGCTTACTAGGAGCCTTCAAAGCCACTCCGGCAGCAGGGATAAATAATTCAATAAAGTCAGCTCCGTATTCTTTTTATCTCCCCAGTGTAATAAGCACATATTAAAAAAATCAAACTGTAAATTCACGAATACTTGGGAACAGAGAGCAGCCGGCAGATAATGAAAACACACAAAACAATATCTTTGTGAGCATGTAACATGTGTGCGTAGCCCCTAACCGACACATTTTTCCAGATGAAAGGTCACAATTGCAGGAATTTATGAACATGTAATTTAAATTTGGGTTTTTTAAAATGAAAAACCTTGCATGCCTGCATTTCTCAACCTAACAGGCATTTTCTTCAGACCTAGTGAGGTGACTCCACGCTGCCTTCCTTCCTTGGTGTCCACCATGCTATGGGGCCTGGGAAGGCGCATTCCAGGGCACACAGTTTTCCAATGGCCATTGTGAGCGCTGCCAAGTGCTAAGGACCACAGTGTTTCATTGTTTTATACTCATTCATAGCACTAAAATTTATAGTAATGGTGTGCTCGTGACTTTTTAGGGGTTTTCCCCCCCAACTGGTATCTTTTCAATCAAGGCTGCCTAGTAATCTAAGCAAATGAAATGAAAGTCAAGTTGGTTAGACCTTAAAATCCCAAATACCACTCGGATGTAAGCATCTCAAACTGTCATTAAATCTTGAGATTCTTGTGTTTTTTTTCCTTCAATTAGGTCACTTTTCTTCAATTACCACTCTATGATTAGCTCACGTCAAAGATGCCTGCCTGCACCGGGTGCCACTGAAAACGACGAACATTTATATCCTAAAGGATGGGCCACACCCAAGCTTTTATTCTAGTTGGTATTAATACTAACTACAAAGATTACATTTATAGCAAATATTAATATATATGCAGGACTGGTGTCTTTCGAGTTGTGTTAGAAACTTTCCACATGTAAGTAAATACACTGACTTTAAGGTATCTCCCTGTATACGTAGTCATGTGAAGTAACTAGTTCAATAGGTCCAATGATATTTTAAAAAAATTTTACTATACGATAGTTAAATAAGTTACTCCCACAAAACAAATCTACCTCCAAAACCTTCATTTAAAAAAAGGCTGAATTAACAAAAAAACAAAAACTCTTGGACGTCCTAAATAGATTAGTGGTTACCTGAGGGCAAGGGGGAGGGGGAGGGGCAGGGAAGGGGGGAGGGGAAGTGCACTACACGGCGATGGACAAAGATCTGACTCTGGGCGGTGAGCACACACTGCAGGACACGGACGGTGCGCTGGAGAACTGTACACCTGGGACCTACGGAATTCTTACTGACCAGAGTCACCCCAATAAATTTAACCATAAAAAAGAGCTGAAAGTTCCTCTCTATAGGTCGTTTCAATAACAAGGAATTAAGGGGCAGAAAACACACTGCCCAGAAGGGCCGCATGGTCCCTCGGGCAGTGAGAGGTGCGGCGCTCAGTGGGGAGGCGGCGCAGGAGGCGCCCCGCTGCCCGTGTCCGTGGGACCGAGCATCACGCGCCGCGGGGAGCGGCGCACTCGCCCCGTGCTCTCGGGGCGCTCGGTGCCCCGACGTTACGTAAATCACCTTCGGTCCCGGGGCGAAGGGTGCTGGGGGAGCAGCTAGGAAACGCGGCCCCGGTGTCCTTGGGCGGAAGGACTTCACTTCCCAGGAACACTCGAGAACTAACGAGCTGCTCGGTGCTTTGCTCACCATCCATTTTTCTTCTTCAGAGTGCAAATCGTTAGTGAAAAGGCCCCGGCTACACCAATTAGTTTGCACAAAGTGCTCCGGTGTTTAGCTTCGCTTTAACCCAATTAAGCCGCACAGCGAGCCCCGGAGACGCCACCTGCGCGCCGGCTCCTCCGCCCCCCGCGCCGCCCCCGCCCGGCCGCGGCCTCCCCCACGGCCCGGGGCCTCCGCGTCCCAGGCTGCCCCACGGCCTTGACGACCGAGGGCATGTGCGGGTGGCCCAGAAAGTCGAGGGCTGAGGTCTCGGCCAAGCAAACGTGGCCCGAACCCCAAGGTGAGCGCGCTGGGCGCAGGGGCCTGCGGCCCCGCGACCCTAAGCGCCCGCTCGGCTGCGACCTCACGTGGGCCCGGGCGGCGGCCGGGGCTGCGGGGTGGCTGGGCCGCGACCGCGGAGAACCCGGAGACACCAAGTAAGGCTTTCACATAACCCGCCCGCTCGCAGAGGAGCCGCCCATGGGGCAGCGAGCGGGGACAGCAAAGCGAGGTGGCCCAGGAGTGCGGAGCAGCGGGACAGAGGGGGCCGACGGGAAGCACGCGGGGACCCGCGCTGGGCAGCGACAGAGGTGGCTTTTCCCCCCAGACCAAGGCACGCCTTCGCCTGAGCGGCGTGATGTGCCTCCTCTTCCAACTGCCGAGAGGCAGCCATGCCTTCACCTCCCGCCACGTGGGGCGAGTCTGCCCCCACCCCCACCCCCGGCCCCTCCCAGGCCCTGCTCCTGGGGGGAAGGGAGGGTTCCTGGGGAACAGAGCACACAAGGCCCTGCTCCCCAAATCTGACGCACGATTGTAGGCTACATGGGACTCGATCGCTCACGGATCAGGATGAAGTGAGTAAGAGGGGGCCTCGTGACGCTGCTACCTGTGCGCCCGGAGCCCCCAAATCAAAAGCTGGAGCACAAAGTGGGAGCCCAGAACAAGACCCCGTTTAAAGCGGCTCTGAAAGCAAGTGCCTACAGACCTGTTACCAGGAGCTAGAGGATTTTGCTGGAAATGCTTTCAGTTTGAACGAGAGGGCATCTAAATGAAAGGAAGCCGATGAAAAATCTGCCCAGGTTTGAAAACTGCCACATGACCCCCAAGGAGTATTTCCTCCCCTCCCTGCCCATTTCCCCCCTCTTCTTTCAAGGTTCCAAATTTAGACATGTCGCCTTCTTTCAAATTTTTCCAAAAATGATATTTAAATTTAAATCCTTGATGACTGCAAATTAATTTTCTTTTAAAATCTTAACCATGATCCCTTAATCAAATCACATGAAATAGTAGAAGTCTACTCTCAGATCACCACTCAGGACACTTAGGAGAGGGTATGGATAGCCTTAATTTTAAACAAGCCCCAAACCCAAACCTGCAGATTTTCAGGACCTTTAACTGCCAGGCGGTCTCATCTCTCTGATCTCTCTTGAATTTCACATATTGACTTGCAGCTCACTGTGAACGCACATTAAAACACTCTCTCCACCACACAGATAACTGATTTTTCAAATATCTCTACCAGTGCACACAAAACTTAGTGCCCTGCTTGTAACGCTGGGCAAGCCCACCAACGTACAGAGACGCTGGCGGGTGGGGGCCGGAGGGGGCTCCCTAACCAGTTTCTCCACATCCTCATTTAAATTGGGGTGGACACCATCTAACACACTCAGCGGTAATATTCTGATTCCTCACAAGAACTGCAAGTGAGGAGCACAGAGGTAAAGCACGACGTCACGATACAAAAACTCATTCTAATGTGTAGAAACATCCAGAAAATTACACAGGTATTTTTCCATCTACGGCCAACTTCCATACAGATAAAAGAGCAAACTTTCACCCTGCATTTTCAAAGCCCTCGAGGATTAACAGACGTTAACGATCTTCTCTCAGTGCAAGTTAGTGACCTGTGTTCTAGGAGAGCCCATCTAGTTCACTAATTGACGGATGACCACGAATACACCTGTGTTTGCATTTCCGCGGTAAAAAGACAAGCAGGGTGTTCAGCACGAAGGGAACCACTTTGCCAAGTCTTTTCAAAGCGTCAATATGCTTCAAGTAATAGCGAAGCTGGGCGAGTCCGCGAGATTTCCAACACTGCCTAGGTGGCCTGGTGGATTTCCGCCGGCAGCAGCCTCCTACCTTTGGTCCCTGTGCCTATCTCCACGAGGGGGATTAATTAGCCGGGCTGGAGCTGAAGGAGGCTGTCGTGACGAGCCCAGTGGCGATTGGCCGCCAGCCTGCCTGGCCCTGCCTTTATAATTTCCACACGAGTGCATCTGGGCTCTGAGACAAACCGACAGCAGCCTCTCCTGACAAATGCACACGCACACGCACCCGACGCACACGCGGCACACTTCGCCTCCGTCTGATTAACAGCCCTGCACACACAATGGTCCAGGGGAAGCGTAAATAAACACGGGAAGGGCAGATTATTTTGACTCCTGGAAGAGCGTTGCTGGGTCTCAGCGCAACTTCTGTTTTCATAACCGAGGAGGTGATCTCTCCGCGCGTCCCTCTCCCCGCAGGATTCCTTAAAGGAGGGCGCGAGGCGGAGCGGGGGGGAGAGCGGCGGGAGAGCGGCGTTCCACTTTAAGCCCGGCGGGGCGCCCGGCCGCTAGCAGGGGAGCGCGGCCGCTCGGACCCCCGCGGCGGCGCGGCGGGGCCGGTTCGGAGACGCCGCGGGCGCTGGGCCGTTTCTGCACGAAGTTGGCTCCAGCTCCAGCAGCCGCGTTGGATCCCACAGCCTACTGCGAGACTCCGGTGTACAATCCGGATCTCTGCCCCAACATGATCGCGGCCCAGGCCAAGCTGGTCTACCATCTGAACAAATACTACAACGAGAAATGCCAAGCCAGGAAAGCTGCCATCGCCAAAACTATCCGGGAAGTCTGCAAAGTCGTGTCCGACGTGCTCAAGGAGGTGGAGGTGCAGGAGCCCCGCTTCATCAGCTCGCTCAACGAGATGGACAACCGCTACGAGGGCCTGGAGGTCATCTCGCCCACCGAGTTCGAGGTGGTGCTGTACCTGAACCAGATGGGGGTGTTCAACTTCGTGGACGACGGCTCGCTGCCCGGCTGCGCGGTGCTGAAGCTGAGCGACGGGCGCAAGAGGAGCATGTCCCTCTGGGTGGAATTCATCACCGCCTCCGGCTACCTCTCGGCGCGCAAAATCCGGTCCCGATTTCAGACGCTGGTGGCTCAGGCAGTGGACAAATGCAGCTACAGGGACGTAGTAAAGATGGTGGCGGACACCAGCGAAGTGAAACTGCGGATCCGCGATCGGTACGTGGTGCAGATCACCCCGGCCTTTAAGTGCACGGGGATCTGGCCCAGGAGTGCTGCCCACTGGCCGCTTCCCCACATCCCCTGGCCGGGACCCAACCGGGTGGCGGAGGTCAAGGCGGAAGGGTTCAATCTCCTGTCCAAGGAGTGCCACTCCCTGGCCGGCAAGCAGAGCTCGGCCGAGAGCGACGCCTGGGTGCTGCAGTTCGCGGAGGCGGAGAACAGACTGCAGATGGGGGGCTGCCGAAAGAAATGCCTCTCCATCCTCAAAACCCTGCGGGACCGCCACCTGGAACTGCCAGGCCAGCCCCTCAACAATTACCACATGAAGACTCTGGTCTCCTACGAGTGCGAGAAGCATCCCCGGGAGTCGGACTGGGACGAGTCGTGCCTGGGCGACCGGCTCAATGGCATTCTGCTGCAGCTCATCTCCTGCCTGCAGTGCCGGCGGTGTCCCCACTACTTCCTACCCAACTTAGATCTGTTTCAAGGCAAACCGCACTCGGCGCTGGAGAACGCTGCCAAACAAACGTGGCGGCTGGCAAGAGAGATCCTGACCAACCCGAAAAGTTTGGAGAAACTTTAGAGGGCCGTTTCATCAGCAGCCGAAATGTGATTACGCTTCTCCGAGTCCTAATTACGTGCGTACGCTTCCGACCCGATATCCCGCTCGACAGTGCAAACGCTCTCTTCCTTAAAAAGGAACAGTAACACAGTGCTGAAGGCATCATCTCAGTCACCCCTCCAAGAGGAGAGAAGCGAGTGAGGGCAGCGGAGAACGGGAAACCCAAACCCACAAGTATTACGAGACTTCTTTACAAAGGATTTCACGTCCCCCTTGAAAAGTACACAGTGACACCAGAGAAACCTGGCTGTAACGCAAGCCCACGGGAGCGCTGCCTGCCTATCAAAGGATTATAACAATCCCGTGACTTAGGCGCGTCTGGCTGTGAGTAAACACGATCTGGATATGCCAACCGAAGGAAAGTGTAATGTATATTTTGATTTGTAACAAATATTGTGATCTCACATTGTCTTTGAAGTGTGAATGTTGGTGTTTTGTGATTTGGTGACCAGAAGTTCAAATGCCATTTCGGATACTGCCAGACATTTTCCACTAACAAAGATACCATTTAAAGGTAGAATTTCCTCCTGGTACTTCTATCTTTCTTTGAAAGTGTCTGAACTTTAAAAAGTTTACATTTTGTTTCAAATATATTGCTTGTTCTATTTCTAACATTCCATAAATATACTTGAAATGTTATTTAAATATATTCAAAGAAATTTGAATTCAGCTTATATAATAACGCTTGAAAATCTGAATTATATATTTGAAAAATGCACTTGAAATACACTGGATAATTACTTTTGTGATTTAGATTTTAATTTCTGTTGCTGGTTTTTATTTAATTAGAAGCTAATAAATGAGGTAAAATAAAAGTTCTGTCTCATTTTGAATTGTTTTTCTATGAAAAGATGTAATGCTTCAGTTTGAAAATAGAATCCACTTGAATATTTTTAAACATTTTGAAAACCAAGTTAATAAAATCATTAAAAACAAAACCTTACAATGTTAGAGAAAAGCTCTTTCTGTACAGCTACAGAAAATAACCATCTGCTCTCAGGTTCTGACTTAAGGACCGTCTCCTTCTACAGCAGACAAATTTGAGTCTACCTACGAAAGCGTAACCTTCCGGGTTAGCATTTTTGTGGCATTTTTGATAATGTAAGAAAAAAATGTCATGCAAGTTAAGATTGCTGAGTTAAAAATTAGACTAATTCAGAGAAAATGAACATAACAAAGTCATGACGAAGAATTTTGAAATTTGTATATGAAAACTTAATAAAAAGAAGATTATTTCTGACCATTTTATGTCAAACCTTATTTTCTATGCTAGTGTGTTCCATTAGCTGAATCAATTAGTCAGAAATCCTTTTCACTTCATAAGGGCAAGCTAATGACAAAAGTATAAAAACACACTTCAAATTCTTTAAAGTCAAATACACTACATTCAGACTCATTTGTGAAATTCAATTCCTTTGGACCCAGAAGTGAAAGAATCCAAGAAACTATCCTTCTAAGTATCTTATTAATTAATAAGTGTGGGATGGGCTAATCACATATGGCCTTAAGGTTGTTAATTAATTCAGGTGGGAGTAAATTTTAGAATTTCAACTGCTATTCTACAAGTAGTATTTTATAATGTTCTATTTCTCTATAAAAATTAAATATAAAGAATAAAGTGCTCGATCTACAGGAGCATTTGCCTCTATTTTAGAATGACTGCCTCTAAAAAGTATTTTACAGGAAGATCTTCGGAAAATGATTCTTGAATCTCCAGCGTGATACTTACGCTCTTCAATTCTTAACCTCAAAAAAGTTCGTGAATTGTACAGAAACACAGAAGTTAAAACAACAAAATCAATTTCAGAAGGAAGTTCAGAGGTGTAGAGCCACCCTGACACTCAGATTTTAAAATCTACACAAGACATATCAAACAAACAAATATTTATGCATTTCAAATCATCACCCACATGTGTATTTTCTGGCATTACACCCACGGAAGAATATAAACTTGGAACACCTGGGTGCCAGTATATAGTGTATGTGCACATTTTGAGTCAAAGCTTCTGGGAGAATCAATTTCTCTTCCTCTTAAATTCACACGTAAAACTCATTCTTATTTCAGGAGATGAAAAATGGATGCAATAATGGAGATGGATTTGTATCTAAACGATCCCCCCTCCCTCCAGTTTCCTCATAACCTTTCAATGAATAATAATTCACATTGCAATCTACACCTTTGGAAATCCAAAGTGATCTCATAAGAAATTTCCCAAGACGCTCCAAGTCCTCCCAGAGCCCCGGAGATGCTGTTCCCAGGGACTGGGCAGCAATGGGCTTAACTGCCCCATCTGCCCAGATGCACACAAAGGCGCCCAGAGAGAGGCAGTGACCGGGTGCCTGCACTGGTAAGCCCGGCTTCAGGAGCGTGACTGCAGTCTCCAGCCCCCTAAAATAGAGCCTGTGTTATTTCATTCACTTTATTTTCCATGAAAAAGATGGGGATCAGCTCCCCTCCCCCACTGTCACTTCAAATCCAGCAGCACCCAACGCCACTCCCTACCCGCACCGTGCAGGGAATCACTTGAACTCACTTTCGTGTCGATCTTCTTGAAGGCAGGGTCATCCTCATCTACCTCGAAGTAGATTTCTGTTGTGGTGATGGAGAGAGTCCCCTTGGCCACCACCACGGGAGCGATGAGCTGGGCAGGCGTGCTGAGAACCACTGGGCCTGCAAGATTGCAAGGACAGCAGTCAGGCTGAGTGAGTGCCTGCGACCCTCTCCAGCTCCCTCCCCGAAGGGGACCCGGGCTTTGGTTTGTAAAGATGCACTAAAAGACGGGTGCCTACATTATGCCATTATGCGGCGAGTTCCTTTCATGTGAGATAAGGTCTGCTTAGCGTTTACACTTTACCTTACAACAGATACATAATCCTATAAAAACCCCAGAGGTCAGGGTATTGAGTAAGTGACCCTTTAGCAAGCCAGTCCCAACTTCCTCCTGGAAATCCTAAATGGCTGGTGAGGCGCTGCCACTAACCAACTTAAAAGCCCAGGAGGGCAGCTCCGAGGCCCGGGTTCCCCACTGAGCACCCAGGCTTCCAGAGGGGCCCGAGGCGGTGTTCACTGGAACCGGCCGTGGCGTGAGGCCGGTCCCTCGGCAGCCCGGCACCCCGAGGATGGGCGGGCCGGTGCGAGGCGGGACAGGGTCGACAAGGACGAAGCCCACCGTACGAGTGGGTGTGCGTCGTGCAGGGAGGTTACTACGGGCGTCCCGAGGCGCCGCGCACCAGCGTGTGTGCCCATAGGGACTCGCGACACATTTCTTACGCAGAAAAGGACGGAAATCGCAGCGGTGATTTTCCCACTGAGAACCAGTCAGAAGTGACGATTAAGACATCGGAACAAAACGGTTCTCAGGAAAGCGTCCGAAAAGTTCTCCATTATCAACTTTTGAAACTAGAGGAATTACGATGCAGTAAAAAAGAATTTTGGAAAGTGTGCTTACTCAGGTGCTTACTTCAAATTCCCTCAACCGGAGTTAAAGTCGAAAATTACATATTTCACACTCGAGAACATTCATTCGAAGGGGGATGGTTTCACTGCCCCTTTAGGGTGTCCCGGACTTTAGAAGGCCACAGCCACGGGAATCCGAATGGCATCCGCTCCCCTGCCGCAAGGGCTCGTTATATCCCCTTCCATGCCCCTGAAATGCACTGAGTCCGAGGAGTCACAACAGGAGGGACGCGAGAAAAGGGGGGGTGGGGGGAGGTGTGCCCTGCGGGCTCAGGCCCGGACCCTCAGCAGCTGCCCGTCGCCGAGAGCGGCCCGCACGGCCACGGCCACGGCGAGCAGGCCTGGCCCGCGGGGCGCGGAGGCCGAGCAGGCGGTCGCGTTCCCGGGAGAAACGCACCCCGAAGCCGCGAGCGCCCGCACAAAGCCGGCCGTTCCGCGGCCGGAGGCACCGAGGGGACCGGGCCGGCGTGCACCGCGTTTCACGGGGTGGAGGTGAAGCAAACTGCGTGTGGGCCGCCCCGCGCCCGTGACCGCCCGGGACCGAGGGACCGGGCCCGCTCCTTTCGGTCCCTGTCCTCTCCCCCGGAGCCGGCAGCCCGGCCGGGGTCTCGGGCCGGCGGAGCCGCGTCCACTCGGCTCCACGAGGCTTTTCTCTGCAGAGGGCGCGGCGGCCGATCTGAAGCGCCACTTTAAAGGCTCATCAATCTTAATCTAGGTCGCTCAAGTAATTACGCCCGAATCTCTTGTACGATTACAAGTGGATTTGGGTTTCTATTCCCCAGGCCCTCCTTTGTGTTTATTGGAGGGTCTGCGCGCGCTCGGCGGCGCCCTCCGCGGTCCCCGTCGCCGGGCCGCGGCCTGCCGCTCCCTTAACCCCTGCGCCGCCGGGACCGCCGTGCACGCCGCTCTCGCAGCGCCCTCCGGGGAAGCCCAGGTCTACGGGGCGAGGGGCGGGGAGCGGCGGCGCGGCGCGCTGGGGCAGGGTGTCCTCTCGGAGACGTCGCTGGGCCTTGCTTACAGACTTTACGAAACGCGACATTCTAAACAGAGGGCTCGTGATTTCCGGTTTCACGGAGGTTTCTGGCATTTGGAAACGAAGAGTGGTCAAAACCATTAAAAATGGCGAACTGCCTCCTTCTCTCAAAAAGTAGTTTAACGCATCCAAACGGTTAAATTGGAAATTTTGAAACCCATTATGAAAACCATACACACTGATTTACTGAAATACATTACGAATTTAAGTGCAATTCGGGAAACTTTTAACGGGGAACATTTTTCTCAAGGTTTCTCTGCGTTTCCTTTTGGATTTTTACCCCCATCTCGTTCTATTGAGTTGGTATTTTCTGGGGGGGTTTGTAAAGGGCTTCCGACGGGCCCTTCTTTAAGAAAGTCACTTCATAAAATACTCAGCCATAACGGTGTGTCGTTTTCACCCTTGTCCTTTGGAAATCTCCAATTACAACTTCCAGTTCCGTGCCTAGCGCGTTTAAGGAGCACCGAGTCTTTCTGCTGCAGCCTTCAGGGAGCAGTCTGGCCACAGAGAATGCAGAGGTAATCCACTACAGCAGGACAGAGAGGGGATTAGGCTTTAATCCCTTTTGGGGGGAGCCTCAATGACTTGAGGGATCTGATATTAAAATGTTTACAGAAGGAACAGTCACAAACCAGCAGGGCTTCCACTGGAAGACCTGGTTATTTGAAAACCTCAATCCCTTTCCAAAGAAAAAGGGTTTTAAAAGGGGATCCTCTCTCGATGCCAAAGAGAGAGTGATGGTGATCTAGAGGTTCCCGTCTACAAGATAACTCGGTATAAATGTAACCTCCTAATTTTGCTTAGTGTCATGAGTTGGGGACAGAATATGCATATATTCGTTCCAATCATTACTGTAGCAATAGGAGGGTACGTTATAATAATGTCCTCAGCACACACACAAGTAAAGTGACACATGTGAAAAGACAGTTAAACTAGTGGATGGGACAAACCTCCCCCCTTACTGAGGCCTGCAACAGTTTAAAATGCCACCACCTGAAGTAGTAATTGAAGAAAAATGTTATTTATGTTTTAGAATTGGAAATATGATGTTTCAGAAATACTGATCCCTTCCTATTTTTGAAAGAAGTATGGGGAGATTACTTGCCATTAATTTAAATTGAAAATCTGAGCCAGAACAAAGATCAGTTCACCAAGCACAATGAAAAGAATCTTTAAAAGAATGAACTTCTCCTTAGAGACAGACAATCTTTAGTCAGCTGAGATTGTAAACCTAGCGTAGAAAATACATATGTTTTATATTTGGAAAGGGAACTATTCATCAAATATATTTTAAAAGTAGAATGTTAAAAAATACTTGTGGGTTTGGATGAACTTACTGAAAACACATTCCAAGCCTAGAAATCTTAATAATAATAATAACAATACACCAATTTTTAAATAAAACTTTATAGTTTACAAAATTCTTCTCCATTTTTTCTTAACTACTAGTTCAATACTGACAATTTTGGGCTTCGGACGTGCCGATGCCCTCCTGCCAAAGACCACCAGGAACACATCTGAAGTTGGAAAAAAGTTGGGTTTGGCGCTCACTGCAATGACGGAGACGTGGGAACCACGGGGTGACTTGGTTAGCGGGTGTTGGGAGGGTCCCCGGAAGGAAGCAGCGCCCGACTCTGGATTGGGCTCCCTCAGGAAGCGGGGACAGTTCTGTGGTTGGGTGTCTGAATAACTCTTACGTTACTGGAGGGAGGGCTACCTCTGCGCCACAGCTATAACGGGCAAAGCAGCAGCAGCCACTGGTATCAGCCAGGAGACAGGAGGCTTGGCTTTCAGGGGTTACGCACAGCGACCTGGCTCTCGTCTCTGCTTGGACAAAAACATAAAGCTGACTTCCCCGGCACATCGTCATCACGTGACCCTCTCTGGTGTTGGTGTTCTGGGAGGTCGTGTCCAAAAGGACAAGGCCTTGCATGGCCCAGCTGTGAGCGCCAGGCCAGCTTCCGGCAACACCCAGGCCTCCTGGTAACAAGAGTCAGGCCACTTCCCAGGGGTCAGGGCTGCTCTCCTCTCCTCTGCTACGGGAATTGGTCATTTCAGGGGGATTATATTAAAAGGCAGTATGGCCTAAGATTCTTCACAAGATGCAATATAAAGAACAAAAAAGAATAAACATATAGGGACAGAGAGTTGAAGTGACTTCAAACTGGCATTGCTACAATGAGCTGATGACTTTAAATTGGCGAAATCATATTTAGTGAACATGGGATTACAATGTAATTTAGAATCGCTAGAACATTTTCTAAACTTAGTTCAGTATTAGTAGAAGTCTTATTGGCCATGTGCATGTTCTCCAGCCTCAATTACTCGAAACCCACGTGTTCAATTTGTTTTTGGAACATGGAGAAGACCATTATTTTACGATAGAAACATGAACCACTCTTTGTAAAATTATTACTTAAAATTCTGACATTATTTCGAAGAAACAATATCTGAAATCCTTTATGTTTAGTGCAAAATAATGATCTTTCTGAAAAAAATTTTAAGACAAAAATATAAGGACATAGATTTTTACAATGACTTCTACAATATGATAAAATCTGCAGGGAAATTTCTCACAGCGTGAGTGACTGAATACATCTAAAGTATTTATCACTGGTTTGGACTCAGATTATTTTTAAGTACGGCCCTATCAATTTAAAAGAAACTTGTTTTCCCCATAGAATTAAAAGAAGAAAATGCTTTAATTTCAACACAAAATAAATTACTGAAGAGGATGAGAACGCTGGAGCTTTGTTTGGGAGTCCCAGGAAAGCCTTATTAAGCCTCAGGGAAACAGAGGTGCTGGTATTTGTGCCCCAGGGAGAAAGAAGCTACGGAAAATGCTGCTCAGATTGCTATTACCCTGCTAGTCCCCTGGGGGTCAGGCACTTAAAATGCCTCAAGGGAAAGGGAAGTAGAGCAACACAATCTCTAGACAGTGACTCTTCTTACACACGCAGACTGACAGTGGTCTAGATACGTTATCAGAATAACAATCGTCTGAAATTTTCAAAAACTTCTCTTGCTTGACAATAGTTATAGAAGGAGTTTGCTTGGATCAGGAAAATATAGTTTGAACAACTAATAGAATACGTACCTCAAGAGTTATGAATTTAATTTCCAGCACTATCTCCCGCCCCTCTCTCTGTCTCTCATGCACGTATGCACCCCCAAACTATCCATTATAACCACTCTATTAACCCAAAGTTTATACTACAAAGCTCACTGTGCCCAAGAAATGGCCTCTTTGTGTCCTCTGGTGACTTCTGGGACATAATCTATCCTTACATTGAGATTAACAACAACCAATTGTCCCCATAGTACACAGGTCTCCTTAGATTATTACTATACAGAGTGAGACAGGTGCATAAGAACACACACGAATCTTTTCAAATCTGAGTAAACCAACCTCTGGTGAAACTCAGCTTACCATAGTCTGAAACAGAAACACGAAGAATGGAACCTTCTAGTCAGAGCAACTGAAGACTACATTTTAACCAAATATCTGTTCATCATGGTAGAGTATCTATTCTTGCACTAACATTGTCTAAAACTACATCTTATTTAATACATTTATAATAAATAATTTTAAAAAGTACTGAGAGACAACTGATAGGCTCTAACTGTAATCTACCATTTATGTCTTTCAATTTATGTGTAGAACAGAAAATTCTTTGTTAAAAAGAACCCAACAAGAACTAGTGCATTTTCCACAAAGGCAGTGAATGGTTTTGTAGAAGAAAAAGCTTATATACACTAACTAAAATATCACTCACTGATTTTCCAGCTCAAAAAACATACTGAAAAAAGTGATAGTTCTGATGTTCATTGTGCTAATTCACTCTGCCTTTTGATTCAAAAGGTGAGCCAGCTGCGATTTGTGTTTCCAGTTATATCACATTTAGTTCAACATATGGAATACATTTTTCACGTTCTGGAAGGGTATTGACTCTTTTATAGCATAGGATATCATTTAATGATGGAGAAGAGGGAGCTCCTACTAGATGAGATGAGTGAATAAAGCAGAGGTGATGATTTAAATCTGTTGGACTATGAGAATGACGTCTTTGACACCCTTGGTTGGACCAAGTGCCTTGCTTTTAGGTTCACAGAGTTTCCTGGGTACCATTTATAATGCACGGAATCTGCGTGTTTAGAAGCCTGTCTCTCCCGCTGGGCACGAGCTACTTGCAGACAGACGCGTTATCTTCCTCACCCAACACAGTACCTGTCACACAGCGTGCAAGACGTGTAGGTGGGACTGAATGGAGAAAACTATATACACTACTGCCGCATGTAGCGGGCTGTCCGGAAGGCATCCGGCCATGCAGTATGAAAAACAAAGGCGTTTATGGCTGGAGTCTTCCAGGACAGCCCTCGTGTATGTCGTAATTGTAAAAAGGCCACTTAAAATAACAGATTCCGTGCTTTATATTTTTCTGGAATTGATTTCAAATTGTTCTTTAAAACTATGAAAGACACTACATTTTACAAAAAGCATAAATTTAAAAATACGCTGAAAACCAATGAGACTTATAATGTAATTGTCATTCTAGCGATAGCAAACGTATACTGTTTTGAAACACGCACTTTTATCAGTGCTGCATTTTACCTACCGTGCACGTTGCTCCCCTTGGTAAAGGCAATGCTTAGAGGAACACACGTAAGTCAGCACTCGTTCACTCACGCAGTCAACCACAACCATCCCGTGCTTTAAGCCCTGAGAGAGAGCGCAGTAATGGCTAGGCCGCGGACTTTACCCGCCAGCAGCTTGCACTGAGTGAAGGTAAGACACACAGGCACAATTCCGCCCCGAGGGAGAGAGGGTTTAGCTAAGTATTGTTAAAGCACTTCACATGACTAACCTCATTTATTCCTCATAACCTAGGAGATAGGTACTGCTGTTACCTCGGATTGACAGATAAGACACTGCGCCCCAGTGGTGAGGTAACTTAGGGAGGGTCGCACAACTAGTCCCTGGTAGAGGGGGCTCGAACCTGCTTATGTGAAACCCAAGTCAGGGCATTTAAAGGTTAGGTATACTGTCTCCCCGCAAGAGAGGGACAGAAAAGCGTTTACAGAACTGCGGGGCCGGGGGGATGAGGGGCATCATGAAGGACGGGTAGGGTTTGCGCAAGTGGTACGACGGGGCGGGCTCTGTGACCAGGGAGTCTCACTGCACCAACGGGAGATTAGACGGGGCGGCGACTGCGACGCAAAGCGGAGCAGCATGAGAGGGACCAGCAGGGTGGGTAGTCCAGAAGGGCGCTGGCGTTCATGGGTGATGGAATCGGGTGTGGCCCCGGGAGGCAGCTGTATTTAGCCTTATTTGGGAGGTTCATATTTTGGAGAAAAGTTAAATTTTGTCATTTAGACATCAGCTCCCCTCTCCATTCCCCATTCCTATTCACTCATCCTCTCCTTCGGCCAAGGCATTAGGGAAGTAGACATACGAGGTCCTACAACTGAGTTCACGAACTCATCCTAGAAAACGTGACCTACCTCATTGCTGAACATCACTCCAGTCACCTTGGGAAGCTGTGCACCGACGCCAGCGTCTAGTCCACCCTTCAAAGCAATTTTGGAACTCTTTCTGGAACGGCCATCAGAGCTGTTGTCATATGACATTTCATGCCCTGACTGTCATCAAAATGCCTTCCTTTCAATATTTCCTTTATCTTCAAGTAAAGAAAAGTCACTGGGGGCCAGATCAGGTGAGTAGGGAGGGTGTTCCAATACAGTTCCTTGTGTGCTGGCTAAAAACTCCCGCCAGACAGTGAGTGCCCTGTGAGCTGGTGCATTGTCGTGATGCAAGAGCCGTGAGTTGTTGGAGAAAAGTTCAGGTCATTTTCATCTAACTTTTTCATGCAGCCTTTTCAGCACTTCCAAATAGTAAAACTGGTTGACTGTTTGTCCAGATGGAACAAATTCATAATGAACATTCCCTCTGATACCAAAAAAATTCAGCAACCTTTTTTTGACTCTTGATTTGGACTAACGGAACATTTTTGGTCATGGAGAACCAGCTGACTTCATGGTGCACTTCGACGCTTTGTTTCAGGGTCGTGTTGGGTGCACCCGTGTTTCATCACCAGTGATAACACGGCCCAGAACATCGTCTTGCCTCTCCAAAAGGTCTTGGCAAACTTCGACTCTCCTTTCCTTTAGTTCATCAATGAGCTCCTTTGGGACCATTTTTGCACACACTTTCCTCATGCCAAGATTTTCAGTTAAGATTTTCCTAACGACTTCTCTATGATGTTTACTTGGTCTGCTATGATCCTTAGTCAGCCTGCGATTTTGACACACAATTTGGCTAATTTTTGCAATGTTTTCATCAGTTTTTGTTCGTAACTGGTCACCCTGATCTCTTTTCATTAGTGATGCTTTCTCTCCGCTCAGAAAAACGTTTAACCCATTTGCACACTGCCGTTTTCTTCATGGCATTATCCCCATAAACTTAGACTAACATGCCCCTGATTTCACTTTCGCTCTTGGCAAGTTTCACAAGAAATTCAATGTTTGTTCGTTGCTCTAATTCAAGCTCTGACATTCTCACGATGGCACACAAAAACATACAACAATGAAGGCCACTCAGCAACCGCCACATGTCAACACCAACACATCTGTGAGACAGATGTGCCAAGGTTACGGCACCTCACCGAGTTGTTTGGACAGTGCTGCCAACGTAAGCGCACGATGGCAAGTTAATGAACTTAATTGTCAGACCTCGTATTAATTAGTATACTAAAGGCCTGGGAAAGTCTATCCACCAATTAAAAAACACCCTGTGTAACAGTTTAGCTTTAAACTCAAATTTTTCTAAATGTATCTAAGTATACATTTTCCCTCATTAACACATATCTAAGCTGTGTTCTGAAGAACATCAGCTGGACAAGCGCTGGCCCCGTGTCCCCTCACCCTCAGGGCAGGTGGGCTGCTCTTGTCGCCCTGCGGCTGCCTCCTCCTCAGTGTCTATCAGGGGCTCCCCTCACTGGCTGCCACTTCGACCTTGTTCTGCAGGGACCCGACTTGGGCCTACAGCTCCTCTCTATATTCTCACCTTCCCTGGGTGAGCCCAGTGGTTTTAATTTCGAGCTCCACACCCAACCTGGCTCTCAAATTTCACACCTTTATCGTCGGCTTGAAAACGGTGGATGTCCAGCAGATCAAGCAGAACCCATTATTTTCATTCCTTTCCCCTAAGACACATTAAAAACCATCCCCAAACACACGTAATAGCTTCTGTGTTACTCTTCTCCTGGCCTGATACCTCTCACCCTGACTCCCTAACAACTAGTCTGCTACCACTGTCCTTCATGCATGACTTTCCAGTGGCTGGGTTTTTTGGGAAGCTGTCCCCTTCTCTTTCCTGTCACCACCATGTTAGCTTAGACGCTCATCAGCTCCGGTTTGGACAATAGTAGCCTTTTATCTCAAGTCTGGGCACCCTAAAACCACAACGTACACAGTGGCCCGAGCAGTGTTTACAAAAACATGTAAGTCAGGTATTATCACGGCCATGCTGGAAACCCTTCCCATGCCATTGTGGCCTTCTGGGTAAAAACCCCATCGCCTCCTCGCACACGAGACCCCTCAGGGGGCTCCTCTGCCCCAGCTTCCCAGACCCGCGCCGCATCCTTTCACCTGAATAATTTAGAACAACAGCAGTTTCATGCAGAAGGTCACGTGTTAGCAGATGACGTTTCCACTGCCTGTAATAACTCTTCAATCTTTCTAGTCTTTGACTTGTGCTTTCAGATGTAGGACTGGGACACTCATCCTAGGAAGGCTTTCCAGACTCCACACGGAGGTCAAGGGCCCCATTTCGTGTTACCATGGTCTCGCTGGTGCATCTGGGTTGTTTTTCGTTCCTCTTTTCCCCGATATCTGCTCTCCCTCTAGACTACAATCTCTTTGAAAGCAGGGACTTCAACTGTGTGCCCCATGCACCGACTGTAATGTGCCGCAGATACTCAGTATTTATGTCTGTTTTGCTTGGATAACCACACCAAGCCAACTCAAGGTGGGATCTGTCATCAGAGAGGAAGGGCTCAGCAGGTGCTCCCCACTCTTATCTTGGTTATGTGACCATTTTTTCCTATTTGGATGTATTCTTTTCTTTTATTTCATATAAAAATAATGCTGGTAATAACCCCCAGAACTCATTTGCTAACCCACCAAGGTGTTGCAACTTGAAATTTAAAAACACAAGAAGTAGCAGAACGAACAAGCATGTTAAGCACGTTAGCAGAGAAAGAAAACAGTGGGTTTCCACCTTGGCTCACGTCTTTGCTTCTTACATGGTCACGAAGAAATGCCCTAATGCCTGAACCGCAGTGTTCACATTCTAAAAATGAAGTATGATACCTAACTCACAGAGTTACAGAGTTATCAGCCTGCAGTATTATTTTCTCTCAACAAATGTAAATGATGTTTCCCAGCTTCCTAGGTCCATCCACACTCACCTCTTTACTACTTATTTCCTCATCACCCCCCTCCCCAACCGGGCTGGTGCATGGAGCCGTATCCTCACAGCCCAATCTCAGATGTATTTTTTTTAGAGTTTTTTGTGATACCTGGTTCCTAACGTTTTTATTGTATATACAAACTGAACTGCTATAGGACTACAACTAAAGAAGGTGCCCCCAAAATGTATACACATTTTACAAAAGGAAAAAAGTGTATTAAAATAGTAGTACTCAATATATACCGATAATAGAAGATGAATGAATACCTGTCATGTTTGACTTCTGCAATGACAAGAGGTGCTCAAAGTGGTGACCGTCAGTGTCCAGACACTTCTGATGATGGCGAACTACTGTTTGAGCAACGTTGACCAAAGTGTCCACTTGGATCGCTGTACATGTCGTTTCAATGTCTTCTGCCAGTGGAGCTGGTTTTCTATGGCTCACTACATCCTTTAAGGTCCCCCAAAGGTAGAAGTCAAGGGGTGTTAAGTCAGGAGAACGTGGGGGAAACTCAAACAACGTTCTCGAATTTCCAATACCACTTCCAAAATGGCCTTGCGCTCCTCCAATGACAACCGTGCTTCTAACGTTCTCTGTGACAGTCCTGCCTGTCACAGGGTGATGCTAGCCTTCATTTGATTAATGGCATCTTTTGAGCGAATGTCATACTACACGTTGCTACCGTAATTCAATGCAGCTTCAAAAAGAATACATAGATAGCCTCTGTTATATACTTAGGAGTTTTATCTGTTAGTGACTTAAAATGAAGGAAAAATTCAACAGAACTTTTGAATTTGTAATCAGTCACTTTCTAATCAATAGAACTACCTAAGCATTTTATCTGGAAAAAGATATTTAACAATACATAGACGGCAAACTCAGGCTGACTTTCCCTTGCTTTGGCTGGTAGGAACCTTCTAGACGTACACTTATTGGATGGGCGATTTCAACTGATGGGGCGGAGTCTACTGCAACAGCCAGGCGCACACCCGCGTCAGTTCTCGCTTAAGCGCCCTCTGCAGGCCACCGCTGGGGCTCTGGAGCATCAAGCGATGGAAATGAAACAAATGGAAGCATTTTCAGGCGCCAGGAAGACTCTCCTGTCCTTTCGTACAGCACATCTCTAGATGCAGTGACACAACCCGTGTGAATGAGTGCCGAGTCTTTCAGAGAGGGCACCTCGCTCTCACAGGTGCAGCCGTGACCTGACGGTGACGGCCTCACCTCTCCTCTCCACCTCGCTGACACCCACAGTCCGTTATCTCCCTTTTTTTCCCTCCACGTGTGACAAACACGATGGCTCACGTATTTTTCAGTGCGTGATTAATATCTGTGTTCATATGCTTTTTAAAAAACGTGGCGAACGGACGTGCCGTCTCCTCCGCACAGAAGAGGGACGGTCTCCTGGTGGGCGAGCTGAGTTGTTTATTGCCTCTGTCTTTCCTGCCGGTAGTAAGTACAGCCGTAAATCTGCAGCGGGATAACTTTATGGGGAGTGCTCCATACAGAGAGGAAAGTGAAACATAAAAGTGAGTTTCGACTAGCACACGCTACTGGGAAGAACCTCATCATTATGGTTTGTGAAACACAGCGTAACAAAGGATGGCTTACTCTTAAATAAAATATGATGTATTTTGTTATATATGATTTGGAGCATGGCTGACGTCTAATAAACAGTTGAATTATGTTCTTTTATAATATTTTAAATTTACATAGTTTGGTTAGCACGGATGCTGTTATAATGAAGAGTACCTTAAAAGTGTTTTTTATAGACTACAGAATTCATGGTTGAAGGAGACATATTTTTTTGGAAATACAGAAAAACGGATACAGTAAAATATTTGCAAACTCTAAAATGGCCTGTATATATTATAAAAATAATAAAGACAGGCTAAGAAGGCTAGATAGTCAAGGTAAAACTTTTATTTTTACAACTCTTTACATTAAAAAATTAAGTTAGAAATTTAAATATTTTCGCTTTTTAAGAAATGGGCATGTGTTTAATGTTGTTTCTAAGAGCTCTGGGAACTCTGTGTTTGAAGCTGAACGTGAACCCTTTGGGTATACTATTTATGACTGGCCAAGCAACTTCCTCATTCAAAGAGAGAGAAAAAAGACTTAGAAAGACTCATAAGGCTTTTTCAACATCAAATAGCTTTTATTAAACAACATTTTGATGAGTTAAGTGTGAGTGAGTCAGGAACATATGGATTAAATTTCCCTTGAAATACACATGGGTTTAAAAATTAAGGGGAAAATCCTGAGCAAAATGCATTATAGAGAATCCAGAATCTTTAAAAGACATTTTTCTTCTAAATATGAGTATCAGGGTTTTCGATTCTAGTTAGATGCTGTAACTAAAACTACAGAAAAATAAGTTTGGAGGAATTGTTTTAAAAATACTAGTTTTGCCAGGGAAGGAGTAAGGAACGCTCAGGCGCTGTATGAGAACGCACGGCACCGAGGAGTGACGCTTACGGACACATGACCCAAGTCAGCTGTCGGCACCTACGAAACCCTGAGCTCGCTCTCTTGTGTAGCCCTTCCTGTCTTACTCCAGTAATCGATGATCATAAAAGCTTTCTGGGATTTTGACTCAGATTCTTTTTCTTTCTTTTTTAAATAAATTTCTCTGAAAAATTCTTAGCTTTTAGAATTCTGCTGTTCCCGTAATTTTATTATATTTTTCTAGAATCCTGAGTTGTTCTTTCCTCTGGTATACTACAGAGTGTGTATTTTGCTGTCTCCTCTTTTTATTTATTTATTTATTTTTTTGTTTTGTTTTAGCTCAGTTTTTAGGTAACATTCAATTTATATATACAAAAGAATTTGCCTCTGGATCTGGACACTGCATGTTAGAACATCTTTAGGCCTAAATATCTGTCTGATCGTCTTAACCGTCTCCTTTCGTTTATGAGGGTGGACACGTCCTACGCCGTAACTTCCTGGTTACTTCTTTGGAGTCACTGAAAGCTACTGGTAGCTGAGGTCATTCTTCTGATGATTTCTTTTCTATCAGTTTCTGAGCCCAGGAGTTCTACATACTTACTAAATAGTCAATGTATGTTAATGAGTAAGTAAATGAGTTCATGAATGTAGTCAGATAGAGAGAGATTTAGGGAAGTAGGAATGGTCAACTTAAAAAAAAAAATTCTAAGCAATAATTTTCTCACCTGGAAGCTGTGATGGACATTAAAAGTGTGTCATGCAGGGAAGATGACTGTCACTTAGGAGAACCTGTCATTGACTACATTCTCTTCCTCTTAGTAGACATCCTCCTTATTTCTATATTTTTCTCTCATTCTTAAATTCACATAATGCATTTTTTCTGAGTTTCAGATTCTTGACTTTGGTGAGAGCGAGAGTGGGAGCGAGAGTGAGAGAAAGAGAGAGAGAGAGCGTGTGTGTGTGTGTGTGTGTGTGAGAGAGAGAGAGAGAGAGGGATGGGTAGAGGGAGAGATTTATAAATTTACCACTTTGAGAACCCACATAGAAAAATCCATCTCTTAGATTCTAACATATCTTCCCCATGTTGCTAGTTCTCCATACTTATACTCTTTTTGAAAGATTTAAAATCCATAGGGCATAGAACATCTTTTCTATGTGTTAGAGAAAATACTTTGATTAAGGGTCACAGTGGTATCCTGACTTTAAAAATGGAACCTTAAGAAACACTTAGGTAAAATGAGACCATTTTCAGACAATGGGATAAAAATCAAAGATCAGCTCAGCTTGACGAGTTCTTACCCTGGAAAAGGCAAGTAAGTGATGAGCTGAGTAATTATGTGAAATATTTCCATTAGTATGAGCAGATGATCTGATCATTCAAGTCTCCCAATACTTAATTTCAACAGCTCAAAATAAGTTGTGTTTTATCTCTTGTTTTTGGAATAAATGAACTAGATAATTATCTCAGCTTTCCAGTTTACATTTTACCTACATGAACTTTGTCAATGGAGACCTTTAAGAGCAACTAATTGTGTTAGAGGGTTTCTTCATGGTCCAAAGGCGCATGGTCCAAAGGCACATTAAGGAATGTGCAGTCTAAAAGGAGAGAGAAAACTTACAAGGAAGCATCCATAGTACAGAGCTTTATCTGATAAATGTCTTAGGAATGATGTAATTAAAATCTCATGGAGTGGCTATAATAAAAAAGACAGAGTAGCAGCACCGGGAAGGACGTGGAGAAACTGGACGCTCATACACTGCTGGCAGGAATGTAAAATAATGCAGCCACTTTGGAAGACAGTCTAGCAGCTCATCAGAAAGGCGGACATTCAGCTTCTCTGTGACCTGGCCATCCCACGCCCAGGTACGTGCTCGTGAAAGCGGGAGTGCGTGTTTATGTAAAGTGCTGTACGGGAATGTTCACGGCAGCATTAATCACAACAGCCACAAGACGGAAACAAACCAAGTGTCCAGCAACTGACGAATGAATAAACAACATGTGGTATATCCATATAATGGAATATTATTCGCTATCAAAAGGACGTGCATGCTATAGCATGGATGAACCTCGAAAACACGATGTGAGTAAAAGCAGCTGGTCACAAAGGACCACACGCTGCATGACTCCATTTGTATGGGATGTACCTGCCAGGCACATCTGTGGTGGCAGAAAGCACGTTGTGGTCCTGCAGGGCTGTGTGGATGGGGCGTGGGGGAACTGGGGGGAACAGCTAAAGAGCGTAAGGCTTCTTTTTGGGGTGATGAAATGTTCTCAAATTGTGGTGACAGCTGAGTAACTGTGAATATTTGAAAAGTCATTAAAAATGTGCACTTTAAATGGGTCAAGCGTATGGTATATGAATTATATTTCAATAAAGTTGCTACCAAAATATGTGGTGAGGTGATAAGACCGGCCAGGGAATACTTCAGAAAGCGTTTTAAACAGGTCTAAAAAATGGGCAGAAAGCCTGACAGAGGGAGACAAGACAGGCTGGAGAACAGCGACGTGCGAAGGACGCGTCAGGTCTGCAAAGAGGTCTGGAGCACTGACACAGGCCTGCGAGAAGTCTCTGACGTTCCCGACACTAAGTGCGTGAGTAGGTGGTTGGCAGGAACAGCTCAGGTATCCATAAACAAATATTTTTTAAAAATTTACAAAACTGATTTAAGTTTCAAATTAAAATATATTGAGATGTTAGATTAAAATCAGGTAAATTATACCTATTAATTTCACTGTTCTAAGTAACAAAATAACATTTTAAGTAATAAATATAGTAAGTTGAAAATTTTAGTTATATAAAGAAACTTAGGTGCCACTTCACTTTGGTGAATCACTGCAAACTAAAAAAGCAATGAAAATAAACTAAGTTAGGTGTTATTAATATAATAATTACTTAATTGATTGTCATACTTCTATATTAGAACCACATTAGCCATTTGCTAAATACATAATAAATTGAACAGTCAGTCACACACATTTAACTTGCCTCTTGAGATGAACAGCTTGGGAAGAAAGGTAACTAAAAGTGAAACAGAAAACTATCTGATACTTAAATCTATAAAACACTCTGGAACATTCTATCTTTTTTATAACTATTAGGAAACTCCAAAGAAAATTGAGGAAAACATACAAAAGGGTAGATACTTAAAAAAAAAAAAAGCTACAAAGAGTCTATCGAAATTTTTTTACTTATAAGAATGATTTTGGGGAATACACATGTAAAACTAAAATTAATTACTATGCATATTCATAGAGTTCTAAATATAGTATAAGAAAGCCAGTGTAAAAGTTGAGTTATAAACTGAGGATCTTGTTTTTACATCATTTTAGGAGAGTCTAAATATAAACACATACATATTTAAACATCCGATTTAGTGTATTGTAGTTCAAACCATGTATTTCTTAACCTCATGCAAGCTGCTGTGTCTCTCTTGGCCTCTGTGCCCTCACGTGTACAATGAGGGAAGTAACAGCACCTACTCATGGAGTTGTGACAATCACATAGGTCACTGCACCACCTGGTTCCAATTAAAACACCCTAGTTCTTCTTTTCTTCGGAAATTGATCCTATCTTTTAAACCAAACAACAAAACAGAATTAATCTTAGCTAAGTTAGCACTTTCTCTTAGTTCTCCATTCTAATTAGTACATTTTTCCTCTCGACTTTAGCTTGATTATTACAGTATTTTTCCATGTAGAAGATGCTCCCATGTATAAGACCGCCCCTACGTTTCTAACCCAACATTAAGAAATCAACATCAACCTGTTACGCCTGTGTATAAGACGACCCCCAATTTTTGGTGCAGCAATTTTAGACAAAAGTATCTTCTCATACACGGAAAAATACGGTAAGTAGTACTGTGTATGGACAAACGGCAGTGCAAGGCCTCGTGATCTGTGTGCCTGTCACAACAGAGTTACATATCACAGACCGCAAATTATGCTAATCAGCAGGCTTACATTTGCTGTTATTATTATAAAAATGGTGAATTCATTCATATAAAATTGAAACTCTAAGAACTTTAATTACTTTTATATTTTTGCAAGTATATTTCTTATATTAGTAACATGCAAGCTGTATCACCGAGCTAAGCCACGGAAAGATAAACCTGTAATTTTCATCTCTACATATATTGCCGGATCAGCTTATATTAATTTTATACACATATCTTATGATCTGAATTTTAATCTGGATTTAGGTCTCCTGTGATTACAGTAAAGTTTTCTTCAGGCAGTGTAGTACTATAGGGCTGTTTACAATGATAAATTATAAATAAGAAAGACATGTGACAAATTTTAAATTCTGAGAGAATTATCTGTATAAGGATATGTCCGATCAATATATCCTTAAAAAGTTATACATTTTTCAATGCTAGGAACACTGGTTTGTAGTTAACTTCTCAGAATGATTTTCCTGTGACCCTGTCACTACGATGCCGGTCCAGAGTAACAAACCGGCCCCCGCAGGTACAGAACAAATCTATAAATACCTCCACAGCCTGCGACCATGTCCGTCACCCTTCCTTCTCCCGTCATAAACCATCCAGTCCTTACCCCTGGACCGCGTTCAAGCGCGGGGTCACAGCTGTGGGCTGCCGTGCTAAAAATGAGCGCCACGGACGAGGCCGGGAATCACATCTCAGTTCAGTCCGTAAGACTGCTCAGCGTGAGGCAGGACGGGG